>JALBCR010001900.1:0-73745 GCA_030710515.1 Abscondita cerata
AAATTTGATAAGTTTTTTAAACGCGTCTATGGAAATATGTGTAATCAAGTTTGAAGAGAGATCGAGCATGGTTAAAGAAGGAACTCCTACGAACAACCCATCTTTTAGTTCGATCAAATTGTTATCAGATAAATCCAACGATTTTAAGGATTGAACAAATAAGTTTAGTGTTTTGAGATTATTTGAATGCAGGTCGATGAATTCAACAATTGGTAATTCTTCAAACCAGGTCGTGTCCACACTTGAAAATTGGTTATTGTCTAAATAAAGATCTTTCAATTTCTTTAATCCTACGAAAACGTCTTTGTTAAGTTCAGATAATTTATTGCCTGATAATCGCAGTTCCTCCAAAGATTCTAAATCTTTGAATACTAAATTGGGCAATTTTTGGATGTTGTTGTTTGAAACGCTAAGGGACCGTAATTTTGATAACGTGTGTAGAGAGTCTGGATCCAGAACGTCAAGAGAAATATTGTTTAACAGAAGGTATTGAACTGGTGTGTTTTTCAACATATCCGCAGGCAAATGTTTTAAATCGCCGTTGAAATTTTGTAAAGTAGCAACGTATAGTCCTCTCAATTTTTGCATGAAATCCGAAGGAATGTGAGAAATTTCGTTTCCGGAAAACGTTACGTAATAAAGATATTTAAGTTCCGGAAACGGTTGTAAATTTTCCACTTTGCTGTCTCGTACTGTAAATTTCCCCATCTGTTCCATACTTCCCAGAAAGTTTGATTCGATAACCGATATTTTACTTCCAATAACTTCCAATTCTTTTAAAAACAATCCTTTGAACGTTTTTGATCTCGTCAATGCTAAACTGCTATTTTTGATGAAGACCCGTATTGGGTTTGTTTCGTACAAAGTAGAGTTGATTTCATCTAATGACGTTAAATTTTCGCAATAAATGAAGTAGACGCCGTAGTTATTTTCGTGTGTACATTTTGCGATTGTTAGTTCGATATTGTACATTACGGAGATGAGGACTAAGAGTAACCAAAACATTTTCACCGATTTCTGCAAAGAATAATACAATTAACGAGAGTTTAAGTATAAACAAAATTAAAAATGTAATGTTTGTTTGTACAAAAAAGATTGACGTTAATTTTGTTATTAATATTCGACTATCGAATATTTAATCTTTGATTTTTATAAGTTACGTTAATGAAAATTGATTAAAACAATCAAAGCTAATTTTTTATTAAACCACTTTTTAAATTTTAATGTTTTGTTGAATTTAAAAAACAAGTTCGATTTTAAATTTACGTTTCACAATTAAATTTGAATTTCTAATTTCTATTTTGAGGCAGGTATTATGTAGGATATTACGTAGGTTCGTTGAATGGTTATTTACCAATTTTTTGTCATTTTCATTGGTAACCCCATAGTATTGGGAAAAGACCACAGACTTACTAAAAACGTGTCGACAGCAGCGTTTCATAACAAATATTTCGGTTCTAACAATAAAAATTTGACCACATAACCCAAGGATGATTAATTTAAAGATGGTTCGGATAATTACTTATTGGTTTCCTATTATTTCCTTTTCAAATAAATACATGTTTTAGGCCTCGTTTGTGTTCTTAATAAAGTTAAATTACTATGACAAATACCAAAATTCTACAGCAGCCGTAATTAATTTATATCAGTTATGTTTCGTAAGAACAACACTTTTTGTAATTGTTGTAATTGGTTGCTATAAATAATAGATGTTGCTGTTTGTACATGAAATTTTTGTCATTTCTTTATTAATAATTATAATTAATTTTGTAATGTTATTTTGTGAAATAAGATGGGGAGTTATGCAACGGTTTCCAAACCGAATATGTAATGGGGTGTTAAATGTTTACGTTTTCCGACGAATTAGAGTTAGTACGTTATAATGAAACAAAAAAATTTCATTTCGTCCGATTTTTATATAAATTTGTACATGTACCTTATTTATAATTTTGTAGATTTGATTAGATATTGGGCATATTCTATGTAGCCAAAAGAGCTGTTTATCTACACATATTTTGAATTTTTAAAATATTTAGAAAAATATTCATCTTACACATTCTTTTTCAAATAAAAGTTGTTTATAATTTTATTATACACATCTTTTGTTTAAACTATTTTGATCCCATATGTATTTACTGAGATATAACAATCACGTAACAATAATTTTGCTGTAACAATATCAATTTTACAAAAAAAGGTGAGAGAGAAAAGTTTTTGGAAATTCTATTGTCTATAGCTTTTGTTTGAATTATTTTTTTCTAAAACGCAATTTTATTTTTGCTTATATACAGGGTGTTTCTGAGAGGTGTGTACATGGCTTTACCAGAGGTTCTCTGGCTCAAAATAGACCGTATGACACCAATTTATCTATAACCAAAAGTGCACCATAAAAGACGTCAGAGGGCTTCAAACTTTCTAAAAAACATTGTATGTTGAGAATAACTCAAGAACGATTTCAGGGATTTTGTTCCGCTTTCGTATGCCGTTTGTCTGCTTCCGAAGACGTTTTTCTGTGTAATGTGGACACATTTCTGATGCCAGAAAAAGTCGCTTTCATACGGGCACTGTCAAATAAATGTTAATATTTTAACAACCGGCTAAATTCTGCTAACGTTATTAAAAATTCAAATCATATCCCTGCAAGGAGCATACATACGCTTAGAAATTTAAGTAGACGACTAGTAGGCTATGTGATCATTTATTTGACAGTGCCCGTATGAATGTGACTTTCCTGGCAATAAAAATTTGTCCACATTACACGAAAACGTCTTCGGAAGCAGACAACCAGCATTTCCGATATATAATATTCTTTTGGAAAGTTTGAAGCCCTCTGGATTCCTTATGGTGTACTTTTGGTTATAGGTAAATTGGTGTCAAACGCTAAAGCCATGTACACACCTGTCAGAAACATCCTGTATATAGGGGCGATGTGGAGTTCTACGGTAAACGTTAGTTTTTAAAATATTACTCAACAAACTTACGAATATTTTTTTCAAATGTCAAAATTTTTTTTTGCTAAATATTTAGTCCAAATAGGAGAAGAATAATCTGTTATACTCGCAGAAACGTAATGTGCAATAACTTTTATTTATTTGCACAAAATTGGGTACTCGCTGGTTTTTTGGGATGAGATTTTAAAATCCGTTCTCATTTTTGTGGTTAATTGCAGGGGGCCCCACTTTCAGCACTTTTTACATTTAAAATGTCTTAATTTTTGGTTTTTCTTGTGTGAAATTTTTATTTAAATATTTTTATACTCCAACTTTTTCTGCCCTAAACCGAGCAACAAATTCTGAGATAATTGGATTTTTGTTTTTGACGCTCTATATTCCGGAAACTATCAACTTTTGGACTAAGCTAATTTGGGTTAAATCGGCATATTTTAGTCCCAGAAATCTACAGTAGCTCTATGTACACGGAATATCAGGACACCTGTATAATAATAAATAATGTATAGAACAAGTAACGGTAGTAACGAAATTTAAAAAATTATAGTGAACTACATACAAAGAAAAAAAATGCTTTGACTCAAAGTTTTACATTTAAAGACTGTAAATGTTTTGTAGGAAATACCAATCTAGTATGAATAAACAAAATTAACAGAAAATGAGAAAACATAAATAACAAATCAAAGTATTTAAAAGAGAAAGATCAGAATGTCATTCCTCCGTGTTAAAGCTAACACGTAGCAAAATTAAATTAAATGTTAGCACATTATAATAAAAGATTTTATTTCAACTCTACGTTTGGTACATAATATTTGATATGATTGGAGTTTAGGACTAATCCGGATACCCAAAAAAGGTTTTGTCAGTTTCTCGCATCTCGGTTGTGTATGTAAAAAATGTATAATATACCTTGTAGGGACAATGTCGTGTTTCAATTCATTTTTTTCAGTGAAATCTACAGAAAAACTGAAAATAAACCAATTTCGGTAACAAATTCTTCAATTAACATCCGTTTTATGCCATGTATCCAAATCTGTAGTTACTATTCAGAACTCCCACTCGAATTCCTCTAAGCTGATGATATAAAAAAACAAAGCACATATATTATGAACTCTAAATTATCAATGACACGTTTGCCTTTATTAAAAGTGGGTGATTTTTAACTTAACTAAATGTTAAAAATTTACACTTTTCTGCAATTTTGATCGCTTTAAACTATTTGAAAGTAACAAATTTAATCAACATAATCGTCAAATCAGTTACAATTTTGAGTTCACTTTGTTTTTATTAACATCTGACGTAAATGTATAAATGTCGAAACGGGTTTAACATTTAAGTTTTTTGAGTAATAAAGATTAATGAAAACATTATAACAAGTTAATTAAAGCGCTGACTTGAAATGTCTCACATTTACTAATGGAATTTGTTGAAGTAAACATACAAAAAATATTATGGTTTAATTCTCAATTAATATAGTTTTATAATAATTACTCTTTTATTATACGTGCATTACAATGCAAACATTTAGATTTATTTACAATGTCATCTTATCATCTATAATGATTAGAACATTTTCTGCATTGTGATTTGTCAACTGGATTGTCTAATTAAACGAAATATCAAACTAAACATCAAAATAATTTTGACGATTTTAAATTGTAAAATTGTTGTTGCAAAGGAAAATTTAGCACAGCGTGTTTAAAACGAATTTTCTTGTAGTCTTTCTAGTTGCGGAATAAGGATTATCGTGTAGGTATAATAAAAACTAAAGTAAATTTGTGCCTATACGTTATTTAGTAATCTACATTCAATCCCGGATGCATTGTAGTGTGTCCGCTGCTGGTATTTTGAATAAATGTAATACTAATAGAAAAATCTTACCATTTGTAAGTGTGTTCGTAAATGTTTCTTTGATTGCAACAGAAAGGAAAGGTGTGAAGGAAAAAGTAAACACCTCAAGAACGCACTCACAGAATGTTCAAATAATTAATGTGCTTAATAACAATATATTAATAATTTAAATCGAAACGATGTTCAAGTATGTAAAATGAATTCAATTTCTCGGACTAAAACAACATCATATAAACTCAAAAAATGTACCTTGACCGTAGATATATGATATATAAAAACGAAAAGTAAAAATGTTTTCCCTCTGTTGGTGAAAAGGTGATTTAAAGAAAATAAGCCGACTTGAACTACTGCATCAAGAAATGATTTACAAAAACTAAAGTAACAATACGAAAGAAAACGAAGAATAAAAGAACTACCGTAAAGGTAATAAGCATAAACATTATTAGTACCTGATTTAGTACAAACGATAGTCGCATCTATACCAGGAATATCTTTTCAATTATTCCAGTTGGCACCTTGGATTTTTATTTATTCGGACCCCAGAGAACATTTTTGGCGGGGAAACGTTTAGCGAATCAACAGGAATTGCAAGACACAGTTGTGGACTACTCTAAACACTTGACAAGCAACAGTACCGTAAAGGAATCTTCAAACTACTGCCAAGCATGGATAAATCTTAATGGAAAATATAAACAACAGTAGGTAGTTGGGTTTTTTTTTTCGATTGTCGCTAAAGGAGAACTTCGGAGAAAATCTGCTAGGTCTTTAGATGACACGTAGAACGCTTCAATTAGCAGTTGTCATTTGTAAATACGTAGGAAGCAAATAAACATGCTTCGAAAAAAAGTTTCCCGCCAAATGTGAATTGCGTCCAGTCATTCGAAGAGAAGTTTTTTACAACGGGTTGTAGACGAACGTGCAGAATTGGCTGAAAACACAAGCTGCTGCTTTTTAACACGAATGTATTGGAAAATTGATATCAAGCTACGACAAATGTATGAATCGGAACAGTAATTACGTCGAAAAGTAACTTATAGCCCTTTGCATCAATACTTCTAAATCTAAAACTTAATCAAAGCTTAAAAACAATCGTTAACAATTGCATCTAAATGTTTAGCGTTTAAGTCGTGTCGGTGCAACAAGCGATTAATGTTGTATCAGAGTGTACCATATGAAATTTTCTTGATTTAGGAAGAGTACCTAATTCGTTGGCTGCAAGCAAAGAAGTTAACGGGGTACAAGTCAAAAATGAGCCGAAGTTAAGGGCACAGGATATAACGGGATCGCACTAAGCCAGTTCATAGGTCTACTATTTAAAAGAGCTTTTATTTGCCTTAAGACAATAAAATAATTTCCTCATATTTTAGAATTGGTAAATCTATAACTTTACACAAATGAATTTTAACAGTCTTTATTTGGGGTTCTCACACGACACAGACATGTGGACTCAATGGAAACATTTTTTTGTGGAAGGAATTCCCGCCGCAAAGCACCATGGTGATCTTCTAAATTAACCAACTGATACAAATTCTAAAAAATTTTTTGCACCTATAAACGTAATATAGGACGATTGAAATGAAAACATCACGAGAAAAACAAATCTGCAACGCAAATCATAAAAATATACCTTACTATAAATGTATTTATTAAAACTAGGGTATAATTTAGAATAATACTACAAACGAAATTACGAAATACACTTTTGTTGTTGCCCTTAATGTGAACAGTAGACTCGTCCGTTTCATTATTTTTCGTTCACGGCGCAGGTCACGTGACAGGTTCTTTATATTTCAATCGGCTTCTACCGCAATGAGAATGTGAATACAAAATCGAACGAAAAACCTTTTAAAAGCAACCAAGAATACGTCAGTTCGTGAAGAAGGAACTAGCTCTAGGTGGATAAATAAGCACAAACAAGTTTTAACACCTCTCGATTTTTTCATTGATAAAAAGAGAATTCCGGCATAGTCAACACCTCCATAGCCTCTTTAACCCGGCAGTGGTCGCTATATGAGCGTTTCGCTCACACTTTTAGAAATATTACAATGTCTTATTTGTTATGACCACCAGACGTTCGTTAATTTAGCACATCTATTAACGGTACTTTAACTACAACGTAGTACCGTTAGGTTTAGTAAACAGCCCTTAGATTATTTGCAATTGTCGTTTTAACAACAACGTGCACGCAACGTGAGGATTTCTCTCACTGCGCGACTAACAACGTTTGTATTTTTTTGTATTTTTTCTGCTGTGTGGTGGCTTTATGTTTTAATCTTTAGTGGTTTTCAATAATTATTTGGACTGTAGTGTTGTTTAATATAATAGTGTTGTAGTGTTTATTAATAATAATGTCTAGTCGTAGTAGAACACTTGTTCAGTTAGCTTTGTTGATTTCGGAACAGGAAAAAACAATGGTAAGCGCTTTATAGTATCAAGTCCGATGATATTATGAATTTTGTGTAGAATTACAGCAACCTGAGCCAATAATTAATATTGAAGATGTAAATGAGCGGTTTGATTTAGAAAGTGATGCCGAAAGCGAACATAGTTCTCACAACACACAATCAGAGCAGTCTCACAGTTCAGCTTCTGAAGAAATAAACGAATATTTTCCTCATAATTTAAACCTACCTATGTTTCGTGGAAAAGATAAAGTAACTGAATGGTTAAAACATATTCCACCTATTACTGGTCGTACAAGAAAGCACAACATAGTATCGCATCTTCCTTCTGTGTAAAGCTCCTGCGCGAAATGCAAAGTCGCCTTTAGAATGTTTTGAATTGTATTTTCCAAACAATGTGGTTCAAGACTTAGTTACCTGTACAAACATACATTTACAAAAAATGAGAGAAAATTATTCTCGCACAAGAGATTGCCTTGACACCAGCTTTGAAGAAATGAGAGCTTTTCTAGGTTTACTTTACTTAGCTGGGGTAAAGAAAAGTCAACATCTGAACATTTCTAGAATTGTGGATTGATGACGGCACCGCGCCTGAATGTTTTCGGGCTACTATGTCAAGTAGAAGGTTCTATCTTTTATTACGTGCACTGCGATTTGACAACATCAATGACAGGGATGTACGTAAAGCAGTCGATAATTTGGCACCAATAAGAAATATTTTCGAAGAGTTTGTTCGAAGATGCAAATCTAATTATCAGGTTGGTGAATACGCAACAGTTGATGAAATGCTAGAAGCATTTAGAGGGCGTTGTAAATTTCGCCAATACATTGCCAATAAACCGGCTAAATATGGCATTAAAATTTATGCTCTTGTAGATGCCCGAACCTTCTATACCGCTAATTTAGAGATATATGCCGGAAAACAACCGGAAGGACCATACCAATTAGACAATAAAGCTGCCAGCGTAGTCAAAAGAATTGCCTCTCCCATTTTGAACAGCGGACGAAACATTACAATGGATAATTACTTTACTTCTGTGGCTTTAGCTAACGATCTTTTAAAATACCACAGAACTACCATTGTTGGCACTATGCGTAAAAATAAAAGAGAAATTCCTCCGGAACTTATAAACATAAAAGAAAGAAAACCCAAAAGCAGTATGTTTGCCTTTTCCAAACAAAGCGTACTAGTTTCGTATGTGCCTCGTCCAAATAAAAACGTAATATTGCTATCTACGATGCATAACGACGATGCAATAGATAAAAACACGAATGAACAACAAAAACCAGAAATAATTACGTACTACAACATAACGAAGGGTGCTGTAGACGTCGTTGATGAAATGAAAACTCTTTATTCTGTATCCAGAATAAGTTGTAGGTGGCCATTGACGGTGTTTTTCTCAATATTAAATATTGCTGGTATAAACGCTTTTATCATATACAAAGCTAATAACCATGACATCGAACACATTAAAATGAGACGACTATTTTTGAAAGACTTGGCTTTATGTCTAATGAAACCTCATCTCATAAGCCGCGCTCATATTAGAAATTTGCCATTAATGCTTCGGACATCTGTAGCACGTATTGCAGGTATACCAGCAGACGCTATAAATCCACCACCATCAGAAAATGTGTCCGTTCAATTTTGTTTTTGTGCCCAAGAAGAAAAAACCGGAAAACAAAGAAAATCTGCAATTCTTGTCAAAAGCCATTTGCCAAGAGCACACAGTACATACGTGTGTTAACTGCATTCATCCATTGGAAAACTTCGAAGATGAATAATTTTATAATGCACGGAATTTTTTCCTACTCTTGTACGGTAATGATTTATAAAATATAATGTTATTTTTCAATAATTATTATTTTTCATTGTAATACTACGACCTAATAAATATTTCTTGCTAACTTTATTAATCTCTATGGTAATAGAAACTATTCACCATGCGAACAATATTTAAACTAATATTAATCTGAGGTGTGAGCAAAATGCTCACGCGCGACCCCTCACGTTATACTCCATGTAGCGACCACTCCCGGGTTAACCACTACTTCAGGTAGATCAACTCTTTTTCGAAGAATCGATTTTGGATTGAACCTAAAATAATGTTCACATTTTTTAAGAAGTTATTGAACTACATTACGGCGACCTATAATATTTCTGCCTCAAAATAGGCAATGTCAGGTGTGGTCCAGGTTATAACTTTTTTCGATGACTATCGTTAACAAATGCGTAAAATTATTACCGTTGGGTAACAGAAAAGGATGTTGACGATCAAATTCTAAATTCTTCCTACTTTCGCTCTAGGTAAACCATCTAATAAAAGTGGAGATAAAGAACGAAACTGGGGACAACATAAACGATTCTTTTCTAGTAAAGATATTTCTGAATGAAAATGATATCAATTAGATTAGCGGCTCCAATCAACGTAAAAGTTTTCTCACAAAACTTAAAACAAGCGGAGTAACTTTTTTCAATATAAACAGCGAAATAATAGAGAATATTAAGGATTGGTGTCTGATTAGGTGGGTACTAACGAAATAATTTTTGTTCCAGTAATTGTTCATCGGACTCTGATATTTAACGAATCGACCATTGGGAGGTATTCTATTTCATCCACCATATTTTTAATTTTCATATTTTAAGAGATGAGAAGATTTCATGCTACGTGATAAACCACGCTTACATTATCACAACCACTTATGTGAACAATTTACGTGATTGAACGAACTCATGTATGTGAGCGACCCTAGTCCCTACGAAAGTTTGCCATCTATAACAAGAAGAAGCAATACAACTTAAAGGGATAATAGAATCTGAAAAGCAAATAATTCCCCAATTTCTACATGAACACGCCTAAATGACGTGGAATCTTAAAGTCTGTTAAAAAGGTTAACTCATTTTAAGTCATTTGCAATTGATTAAGTATTTTCCCAACCGGTACCTCGGCCCAAAGTAAATTCAGCGACTACAATTTATTTATCAACAATTTTATTAACAGGATACCATGAGCGAAAATACCAAGTAGATCAAATAGTCCAGCTACTGTCGACAATACATTCCTTCTCGAGCAGTCTCAAAATTCCGTGAATACACTAGAATCAAAGATATTTGAACCAGGATCCCCTTTAATCCAAACACCTTCAGCACATTCGAATCTAACTTAACAACCTTAGGAGAATGATGTTTCCGGAATTAAACGGGAGAGTTCCCTTGAATTTGCTGCCTATTTTGTCAATTGAAATTGACCTGCTCCAAATAAAGCAAACAATTTCTTTTAACTCGATACACTCGAGAGTACATCACCCATGTAAAAGTCACGAAAATCTATTTTTGAAGCTAATGGATAGTTTTCCGACTCATCGAGGGTTAACTGTCAGAGTGTGCGTAATGTCAAGAAATGAAATGATTTTACTCCAAAAGTATTAGTATTTAAACAATAACTAGATATTGGTTGGTTTTTTGAGAACTTCCACAATATTTGTTGTACCTTTTCTAATCCAATTCTGAAATACATTTGTCTAAAATACACGAAAATTTAATAAAAGCGAGATGACTGCAATCCAGAACCTGTAAACGACAAATCTTTGAACTAATTTGTGAAGAGCTTGTACATAAAGCATCAAATGAGAAATAATGTAATTAGGAGGTGAAATATCTTCGGACAGAGATGCAAGTAATTTTTAATTACGGATAGATATTGTTCTCTATATACAGGGTGTAGCTATATTTGACCGACAACGCTCTACCCCAGAAGTCTCGTAAATTGGTGAATTTTGATACAGGAGCATGATTCTTTAAACGGCTCAGTTGCTGAGATACAGGGTGTTAAAAGTTTAAAATAAAAATTATAAATTAGCAATAAATCAAAAATGCCTTTAAACATTTTTTCAAATTTGGTGACCAATATGCTCTTCAAGAAATTCATATTTTGACATAAATTAACTTTTCAAAAATTTAACCAGTAGTTGTGACAACTTTTACCCTTCGATTTTTACGCTACTGGAGAAAATTAAAAAATTTTTTTTTAAATTCTCTGTTCATTTTGGTTGAAAAAGGAATAACATTTTATGGTGCTATAATAAACGGTCTTGAAAATATTTGCTTCTAAACAAAAGTCTGCAAATACTGAAATATTCCAAATTATTATGTGCAGTGCAATTTGCCCGTTGGCGTTTTGCTAAACAATTTGCTTCAATCCATACTATTAATTCGATTTTGAAAAAAGGTTAAACGTAAATTTTTCAAGAAGTAATAAACTGTTTTAAAGGCATTTTTGATTTATTGCAAATTTTTAATTTATATTTTGAACTTTCAACACCCTATATCTCATCAACTAAGCCGTTTAAGGGTTTATGTTCCTATACAAAATTCATCAATTTACGAGACGTATTTGGGGTAGAGCGTTGTCACCCTACATACAGAACAAGAATTACGTAAAATCGAAACACTAACTTTGAATGGAACTACTACTACATAGCTTCCAGAAGCTTCTCTTTTAACCGTAGATGTAAAGATTTTTCCCATCCTACGTCGCGAGAGCTGGCCAATTATTTATAACTAACGTCTTCTACTTCCCAAAATTTTGAAATTAGACTCTCCAAACGTGGTTCAACTGTTACTCAAAATGATTGAACATCTTTTTATTGACCTTGTATTGTCGGAGCTGAACCCATAACAACATTAGTACCTAATTTACTTTTTAAAGAAGTAAATAATTCTGCAACAATTATTCCGTCAATTGAACTAGGGCGATCAAAGGTGCTATTAGCTAATGGCAATTTAAAAAAAATTATTTTAAAGATTCATTATGAACCTTATAATTAGATAGCCTGTCTGTTATTTTCACTATAAAATTTTCACTATAAAATTTTCACTATTTTGGGACAAGAAAATTTTGGTCTAATGAACAGAATTTAGCTTTTATGTGTTGCTGATGTGGAAACCCAGTTTGTAGTTGGTTACTTATACAATTGTTCACGATGTTATCACGACATTTTTAGCAGAAGATAGACATAGAGAGGGCTTTAGAAAATCGTAGAAAGAATGGTATGGTCTCTCTATAGTTTCACCAAATCTCTAGTACAGTATAACCGTGCTACAGCAAAATTTGGTTAAACATATTAGTTTATTAATCCACAAAGTATAGTAGAAAGTATAGGAATTACAAACCATATACAATCAGAGGGTTGTAAATAAAATGATACTCTTACGTGTTATGTTAAGTTAGAATTTTAAAGCATGCGAAAGTTTATGAATATTAATTATATTAAATTTTTATTTATTTCTAAGCTGAAAACTGTCACTGTACCAAATACGAATGTCCTTTTTCAGTTTCTAAATATTATTTGTTTTATTTTTTTATTTTTAAAATAGAAACATAAATACCAATTCAAGAATTACATTAAAATACAAACACATGTTTGTAGTATTAATTAAGAATGCAAATAGAATTAAAGATAATTAAAGATGTATTGTACTTGCTATAAAAATTAGCAGCAACAAATACCCACGGAAATAAACAATAAATCAATTTTTAGTGCTTAGTGCTCTAATAAATTAAAATTATCTTATTTATAAAATTTTCTAAATTAATATTCAATCAATGAATATATGAATGAAATGACTGAATATGAATATTAAAAAAACTTACGTATTTATCAATTTTACCGAAAATTTACAATTTTTTCTTATTAAACACCACGGGCAAGCTGCGAATGCAAACTAAATCACTGGAGAACGTTCATTTGGTATTTATTATTTATGTACACGAAGGTCGTCAACACTATTTTCTATGGAAATTTGCTGCAAGAAGTCGATCAAAGTGGTTTTACCCGTATCTACGTAATTAAATAAAACGCATCTTTAATTTACCGCAAGAGACTAGAGATCTGATACAAATTATTCAAAAATTTCCAGGTATTACGCATTCAAATGCCCGAAAATTCCGGAAATATACAAATTTGCCAATGTTTGGTTAAACTTGAAGCTAATCAAAAAATTTCCAATGTAAACATTTTTATTTAGGCTAATCTAAATGTATAAAAATAGTGTCGTCATAATTAGAATAGAAATTAAATGTTTGACAAAGAAAAACAAAAGATTGTAAAATGAGTTTAAATGTTACCTCGTTAACAAATCGGTTACAATTTATCTCAAAGTTAATAAACTAATGAAAAAATTTCTTGGTTAAAATTTATTTTCTTTATTTATGATGTGTAATTAATTGCTGGTTGTAAATTATGAAATCTGTATACAGCACTAAATAAAGATAACGCTAATGAAATAGTATGGTTAAAGGAGTTTGAAATGAGTAACCAAAAGAGTATTGGTTGAGCGGAAGTATGTATGCTGGCGATATCATTGAACTGCGGTTTTTAAATGATTTGTAAACTATAAAACAATTAACAAGTGATGATTCACAGAAGTTTACATCTAAACCGATATGCTTTAAAGGTATTATTATAAATGCAACTAACAACTTTGTGGCATAATTTATTTTGATGAAATATAATTGCACGGATGATGTATTAGTTAGCAACTACATAATTGGTTGGTAATTGGAAATTATTGATTCTAGCACAGAACTCGAATAAATTCTTGATTCTATACTCAACGTATTCTCGAAATAAGATGGTCAAAATATTAGTTATTAAGTGGCTATGTTCTTAGTAGGTGCTTGGGTAGAAGAAACAATAGGTCTTAAGGGGACTCCTTCTTTGTGGATTTTTGGTAATCCATAGAACGTAGGGCAATTGAGTTGTAAAGTTTTTTACCTACTTTCTTTGAAATATAGTTTTCTTTTTTCCATAATTTTTTTATACTCATTATGCCTCTTTTCAAAACAGAGAGTAGGATCTGATTTTATTTTTTTTTCAATAACTCCAATTCTGAAGCTCACACAAGAATTTGTCCCGTACTTAAAATTACAATACGTTAGTGATCCTAAAGAAAGAATTGTGTGAATAAACTAGGCAAGATCTATTCTAAATTGAAAGATAACACATCTGACTTGAACAAGGAATAACGTTCGACAATTTAAAAAGTAAACTTTCTTTCCGCAAGGGTATCGGATGCAGCAGTTAACCCCAGTTTTAATATTTTTCTAAAATCCAGTTTTGATACGCGTTGTTAATGCCAATACTTCACCACAACAACTTCTACCGAATCGAAATACTGCTTGTTCAATTGGTAATATCTCTTCAATTAATGGATTAATTCTTTAAAATATCAATCTTTCCAAAACCTTATAAATTACAATTAAGAAACTTATTGGACGATAAGAAGTAGGGTCTGTAAGAAATTTATTCTTCTTTAAAATTGCCACGAGTTTACATTTCTTCAAATCTGTTGGCAACTTACCTGTATTATAAAATATCATTGTGAATCATATATGTAGCCTCTTCAAAAAATAATTTACCAAATTTTTCAAAAATTATGTATGTATTCCATCAAACCCAGCAGCCTTCTTTGTTTTTGTCTTGTTTATTGGATATTTTAGCTCTTCTACAGTAAAAGATCTGGATATCTCTTCCGAGAAAGGTGTAAATTTTCATTTCTCTTGTAGACACTTTTTCATCTTTGTGATAATCGATTTCCCCACATTTTATTGAGTTTGAAACATTAACCAACCGGGAAGCAATAGAATTTGGAGAAATTTTTGTACTTGTTTTAGCAGATAGATTTGTAGAACCTAATTTATTTAAAAGTGTCCTGGTTTTACGACTTGAATGTACGAAATTTATATTTTCCATTAATTAATTTCATTTCTCTTTTCTTCCATTATTTAGAGATGTCAGAGCATCCCCAGTTTCTTTGTTTGGATTTTCTAGATACGATTTGAACAATCTATTTGTTTCAATTGACCAACATTGGACATATTCATCTAAGAATAGAATAAACAAGTTCTATAGTTTATCAATTAACTTTTTGAAAATTTCATTTAGTTTTCCTAAAGTTCTACAACGGAATTTTAGTCAAGTTTTAATAGAAGGTTATGCTGACTTATTGGAAAATTGTTTAATACCATACCTTTTCATTGTAATGGAACCATGTCGACCGGATAAATGTTTTGATGTCTTTTGGATCATATACTAAATGTATGTTTTGAAACTCCATCCACGTTTGTAACGGTATTCTATTGGCATTGTTGTCTTTGTAGCCTATAATGTGTTATGGCATGCAATATTTAAAAATACGGTCATATTTGACCCCTTATAGATCTCATAAGTACAAACAAAAAAGTCAAAATAAACATATGTCCAAATCAACAGTTTCGGATACAAGCAATTTTGAAATTAAAATTACTAAGTAATTCGTCGTATTTATCACTCAGCTATTGAAATAACAAAACAAAATTTGTTCGTTTCTGTCAGTCTAGTTGCCGCATTTGTTGTAATCATTGTGTGGCTCATTGTTAGTGTTATTGTTTATGAATCTTTTGCTGTTGCTCATTGTTGAAATTTTAAATACCGGAATATACCAACGCAGAAATGGCAGACATGCATTTCATGTATGTGCTTATGAGGCACGTCGGCTTTATGCAAACATTCAAACCGGGTACTTCGTGTGCCAAACTTTTTACAAACTTACGTTAACGTTTATCCGAAAAATAAGAACGGTGATGGTAGTCGACCTAGATCAGTTTCTCTCCGAGGAGAACTTAACATTTTAAGAAAATTGAAGAAAATCCGGTACTAGTACTAAAGACTCTCTACTGAAACAAATATTAATTCTTCCTAATTTGGAGAATATTACCAGAATTGCACCATACCATATTCAAGGGTAAGGCTCTTACTGTGCCTGATTATGCACGATGGTGTTTTGTCGAGGATGCTGACAAAAGTTGCGGAGAACAAATTTTGTTACGGAAATTTTATTTACTGACGAAACTGTTTCAGGAGAAATGGCATTTTTAATTTCAATAATAGCCATGTTTGGATCGACAAAAACCCGCTCTCCATTGTTGAATCAAATCATCAACACCGATTTTCAATCAACGCTTGGTTGGGTGTGTTAGGAGACCGTCTGATAGGAACTTGTTTTCTGCCTAACCGTTTGACTAGTCAATTGTACTTAGACTTTTTGCGGAATACCTTGCCACTGCTGTTAGAAGATGTACCCTTTAACCACAGAATTAATATGTGGTTGATGCACGATGGAGCTCTTGCGCATTATGCAGGCTTGGTCAGAAATTACCTAAACGAAAATTACAATGGCAGGTGGATAGGGCGAGGAGGTCCAATTGCATGGCCGCCTAGATCTCCCGAATTTACTCCGCTTGAATTTTGCATTTGGGACTATTTAAAAACATTAGTTTATTCAAGTCCTGTGAATAATTTACATAAGTTGCAAGAACAAATTGAACATGCTTGCCAGACTGTTCCGGGAGCGTGTGGCGTTCATTTTTACGGGATGCGAAATGTGTATACAAATGGAAGGTGGATATGTTGAATATCTTCTTTAAGAATCATTTGTAATTAAAATGTTGTATTTATACTGATATTTGTTCTATTGAAAACCTCGATGAAATAAATATAAACTTTACCCACTTCCTTAGCTGACTTGATAAATACGACGAATCACTTCTACTGAGCGTAAATTATTTTAATTTCAAAAACAGGTTGTATCTCAAAAACGGTTGATATTTGAACTTATGTTTATTTTAATTTTTTTGTTTGTACTGATGAGATTTATGAGTGGGCCAAATATCGGAACGTATTTTTAAACAGCCCTGTATATACATGGACAAGGAAAAACGACATTATTGGAGGAGGTTTGTAAATATTTACTAAGTGTAAATCTTCTACTTTAGTATATATAACGAAAATTCAGAAATTATAATTTTCTGTATATTTTCGTATTAACATACATCAGTATGGCCGGAAGAAGTTGTGTCTGTTTCGAGTGTCAAGTAAATTTTATTTCTAAAGATGATCTTATATTAAATTGTAGTGGAAACTGCGAAAGATCATTTCACATAAGCTGTGTGTCTGTTAAAAAAAGTGAGTTTAATTCCATTACAGCAAATAAAAACATAAAATGGTTTTGTAACAAGTGCATGAATACACAAGAATCTGGTAACAACTCTTATCTATTATTACAAAATTGCATGAAAATCATTCAAAATCAGGAGACATTAATTATAAAGTTAAATCAAGAGGTACAATTTTTAAAATATCAATATGAAGATATTAATACTAACGTCAAGGAAATTCATAATTCTCTATCGGTTATTGTTAACGAACAAGGTCATAAGAGAAACGATCAATACCAATATCAACTAAAGCAAAATCACGTTTTGATAATAATTCTTAAAATAAAGTAAATAATGATATAATTCAAAATACTGCTACGAATCAAATTATCGCAAATCCTGAAATAAAAGAACTATGAACAATAATATCGAAAACTCATATGCATCTAAATTAAGATCAAATGTATCGAGCAAGTCACCTATGAATAGTGAAGAAAGTTACACTAAAGTAGTATATAACAAACCGAAAAATATTAAAATTGGCAACGGTATTAATATTGATGAGAAAACGATTGAGTTTAAGGCGGCGCCTAGGATAACTCATGTTTTTGTATCTCGTTTGGCCCCCGAAACTCTTGAAGAAGAGGTACTCAATCACGTAAAAAATAAACTAAGAATCAGTAACGCTCATTGTTATGTATTACAAAGCAAATTCAATAGTTATAAATCTTTCAAAATTTCGGTGCCTATAGAATCTCTACAGACGATTATGGACGAAAAAAACTGGCCCTGTGGAATTTTTTAAATAAATTTTACTCTAAAAGAGGCAGTAATCAACAACATTCTTTTTAGGTCCTGTAGACCTAAAATTGAACGAGGGAACATAACAGGAAAAATGAATTATTTTGTTTCTAATGGTATTTTGCACATAAATATTCAATCACTTCGTTACAAAGTGGATGAGCTGGTACTTTTGTTGATCAATTGAAGAACATATCTGTTATTTGTTTAAATGAACATTGGTTGTCCAAGGATCAATTATTATCTACTTTTATTAGTAAATTTAAGCTAGTGAGTTTTATTGTCGATCTCAAAAGAAACATGGTGGTGTTGCAATATATACTAAAAATTCTATAATTAGTTGTGAGTGTAAACAAGTTAGTGCCTTATCTTCGGAATGTGATTGTGAAGTTGCAGCAATAACTATAGCTAATTTATCATTAATTGTAGTATCAATCTATAGAGCTCCTAATAGTAACTGGTCCAATTTCTGTAGGTGTTTTGAACAAGTCTTAGAGATGTGTTTTAAGATTCAAACCAACATCGTTGTTACAGGAGATTTTAATATTGATTTTGGCAAGAATAGTAATCAAGAAATTGATTTTATTAACATTTGTAACATGTATGGTATGCAAACATTAAATCGTTCTCCCTCAAGAATAACGCCTACAAGTTCAACATGTCTGGACAACATTTTAATTAATTCTACTACGAGTTATAGCGAATTTTCAAATCTCAGTCCTTCTTTATCAGATCACAATGCTCTACTTTTGAGATACAACACAAACCAACACAACATAATGAACAGGCCTATATCCGACATACAATACGTGAGGCATATTAGCCAAAGAAATATAAAATTTTTCACAGAAGTTATTCAATGTCAAAATTGGAGTGAACATCAAGATAATGGTAATACGAACACTAATTTTGAAAATTTCTTTCATAAATTTTATCAATGCTTTACCGATTCCTTTCCACTGAAGAAAACTGAAGCCAAAAATCAAATAATGTACTAGCTATTCAATGGTTCAATCAGAAAGTAAAATATATGCGTGATACCCTTCATTTGATAACTGAACTTTATGACAAATTCAAAACCACGGATTTAAAAGGATAAAAACGTTATATAAAAAGTCCTACAAGCTTGAAATTCTTAACTCTAAACGTGCAGCATTTTCTAAATTTATTTCTAATTCAAGTAATAAATCCAAAGCGTCATGGCAAATTATAAAACAACATTTTAATGCTCACACACAACATTCTGAACAACCTAAAGAATTAGACGCTAATAAAATACAGGAATATTTTTCATTAATCATTCAAAATATAATCTCGAATACACCTTCTAGTAGTTTAAATGCAGAGGATTTACTCAAAACTCAAGATTAAAAACCCTAAATCTCTATTTTTATATCCTGTCACTGTTTCTGAAATTATCAATGTAATCAATAAAATGTCAAATAGTAGATGTACTGATGTATATGGTATTAGCCCATATATTCTTAAACAAGTAGCTTGTTATGTTTGTGCGCCACTTGCAAATAGTATAAATTGGTGTCTTGCAAATGGACATTTTCCTGACTTTCTGAAAATTTCTAAAGTTATTCCCATTCCGAAGAAACGAAATAATTTTGAACTCAACAATTTTCGACCTGTTTGCATAATTCCTACTTTTCGAAGGTTTTAGAAATGGTTCTAAACAATCGCTTAATTCAATTTCTCGATGCTTATGAAGTTATTAATGCTCAACAGTATGGTTTTCGAGAACATAAATCAACTACTGATGCTCTTAATGAATTTGTAGACTTCACACTAAACTGTTTTGAAAAAAATATAACGTTAGTGCAACATTATGTGATCTGTCAAAGGCTTTTGACTGTGTCAATCATGATATTTTACTAAAAAATTAGAATTTTACGGTATTCGTGGAATATCTCTAAACATTTTTCGTTCATATTTACACAATAGACAACAAGTAGTACTGTATAATGGTAAAGAATCTGAATGCAAGAGTGTCAATATTGGCGTGCCTCAAGGTAGTCATCTAGGCCCTACTTTATTCTTAATTTATGTCAATGACTTACCAAGTAATCTTCATAACTGTCAAACTATCTTATATGCTGACGACACTTCCATTTTAATCTCGGATGTAGACCTTCAAAGATTGATACACAAACGAAACAGAACTATAAATTACGTAAATGAATGGTTTAGTGCGAATAAGCTGCAATTAAATAAGGATAAAAACCAAAACATCATATTCACTCTGAAAGAAAAAGTAGATTGTACCAGTGTTAAACTTCTAGGCGTTATTATAGATGCGAAACTTCAATGGCATGATCATGTATCTCACCTGTACGCTAAACTATGTAACGTCATTTATGTATTAAGAAACTTATCTTTACTAACAGGAAAAGATACATTACGCCAGGTTTATTTCGGTATGTTTCATTCAAAAATGACTTATTCAATTATTCTTTGGGGTAATTGTTCTTCTAGTCATCAAATTTTCCTGTTACAAAAGAAAGCAGTTAGAATAATACATAACGCTAAGAGTCGAGATCATTGCAAGGATCTTTTATAAGAAGTGGAATATTAACTGTTCCATCTTGCTACATACTTAATAGCTTACTATTCGTGAAACATAATTTACAACGTTACAGAACGCACAATCAAGTTCATAATTATCAAACTAGATCATTAGATGATTTAACACTACCTCAAAGGCGATTGCAAAATCTCACTCAAACTTCCACATACAGGGCATAAAGTTTTATAATAGAATTCCAGGTAATATTAGAACCCTATCATATAAAATGTTTAAAACAAAAATTAAATTAATGTTAATTAAACACGCCTTTTACAACATAAATGAATTTTTGGATACCAATGTAGACTTAGTATTTTAATTATGTGCATATTGTATAGTACTTTATGATTATGTGTATATTGTCTAATATGTCGATTATTTTCTTTTGACTTGACAAAAGAGCTTATGTACCTTTAATGTTGTAATAAATACTAATACTAATACTAATACTAATACTAATTTCTTTGGCGTATGTAGTTATTCCATAAATAGGGCTCTCAATAAAGTCTACAAATTAAAAACCTTTTACTATACTTTTATTGAGTATACTTGTCTCATCTCCACAGTGTGTTTCCTGTAAAAGTAAAATTTCGACCCGTTTCCTGAAACAAAGATTAGACAAGAAATCTGATTTGTCCTTACTCAACCCCTCAACATTAGCGGGCTACAAACGCACGTTGTTTCATGACAAACATGCGTGTACATGCATGAATGACATGCAAAAACGTGCGTGTGTAGGTAGAAATCATGCTACATTTATGAGTGTACATTCATACTGCGTGTCATTCAGTTTTACAAGGAGCGCCTGAAAACTTGCATGAACACTCAGCATCTCTCTGCGTGTGGAGACATTTTTTCCGTCATTCATGCTCATTGTACAGTGGTATCCGTCAATTCGCAAGTTGAGGTTAGTCCATTTGCAATGTCTGACTTGAGAACTTTAACCCGTGAATTTACAAAAGAATTTATTGAATTATATCGAAGTTATCCCTGCTTGTGGAATATAAAATCCAGGGATTATATGAATAAGAACAAAAAAAAAGCTGCTTATGAGTCGTTACTTCGGAAACTTAAAAGTGTGGAGCCGAATGCAACAAAAAAGACTGTTTTAAGCAAAATAAATACTTTACGCGGCGGATTTAGACGTGAGTACAAACAGGTGGAAAGTTCTAAAAAACCGGGATCCGGCGCCGATGATATTTACGTACCCACGTTGTTGTACTACGATTTGTTTTTATTTGTGAAAGATGGTGAAGCTGCAAGATCGTCCACTACGAATGTAGAAAGTGGGCAGGAGGATGATTCTGAGGCGCAATCTGAAGACGAAGATGAAGAGGACAAGGAATCGGGTGCCGAGGACGAGGTATGTGCTTTCTTAGAACAACAAACAATTGCATTTTTTGTTAAGAAAAAACTGTGTTCAGCACTACTAGGTGGGCATTAGTGTATCATGCGCTTCTGCCAAGGTAGGGCTCCTACATTATTAAAATAGTTTAAAAGATTCGCGCGCTGCTTTTGCATCCCAATTCTATGCTCTATTGTGACCGCGTTCCAATTGTAGCAAATCGGTGGGTGTTGCTGTAAGTCCCAAACGTATCGTTCCATCAGTCACATTCTCTTCATCTTACGCGTCGTTGGGACTGTAGAAACTGGATGCACTTAGTTCTTAAGAAGTTGTGGAGAACACAGCATGCCATCACCACTTTGTCTATAGCTTCTAAATGTATTCCTATTGCCGTATGGAATATGCGAAATCTCGCCGCCAATATTCCAAAACTATTTTCTATTTTACATCGGGCTCGAGATAGCCGGTAATTAAATATCTTACGGTCATGATTAAGCTCTTTCTGGTTGTAAGGTTTCAACACGTCGGGACGTAAAGCAAATGCTTCGTCTGCAACAAATGTATAGAAGTTCCCTTATACTCTGTTGTGGAGGCCGGGCGGGTGGTAGACCTAACCTGCCATTTGCTAACTTTCTATAAAAAGCGGTATGTGCAAGGACTCCGCCATCGGAAATGCGACCATTGATTCCAAAATCAACCATAATAAATTGATAATTTGCATTACATATGGCCATCAGCACTAAGCTATGATAACCATTGTAATTATAATAATACGCTTCACTATTTGCGGGGGGGATAATTCTGACATGTTTTCCGTCTATTGCCCCTACGCAGTTTGGGAAGTTGCAGCGTTCTTCAAACTCGTCTGCGACCGCTTGCCATTCGGCGGCAGTTGAAGGAAACTGAAAATAATGTTACTGTTCAAACTAGTGTACTTAGTGTATAAGGAACATCCATGTGTGAATAACATTTGTACTTCATGCAGTCGAACATATTCCGATCGTATGTTTATTACAGTTGGCAGACACCCGACGTAGTGAAAGTCAACAAAGTCAAAATCAGGATCATGATTCGCGATCAATTTCTTCCTCCAGCAGTAGCACCACACTGACCTGCAGCAGTACGCAAGTATCACTTTTAGAGAGGAATATTTCAACCCCGGAGTCGATCGGCAGGCCGCAACGCTGTAAAAGACCTAGGCGAAAGAGAGACTTAGGCGATGGAGGCGACAAAGCCGAACAAATGCTAAATATATCAGCAAAAAAACCTTAACAATCCAGAAGACGAGTTCGACATCATAGGAAAAAAACTACCTTTGCAGTCGCAACTTTTTGCAGAAAAACTTATCAACGATGTCCTGTTTAAAGCTCGCCTAGGACAAATCAACAAATATACCACTGTCATGTCACCCCCGAACACTCCACAACACCCGCCCACGTATCAAACGTCAATGTCTCCTAATCTGCAATCGTCCTTTAGTAACAACTTAGCGCCATTGGTAGAGCCGAGTCATGCTGTGTGGAAGGATGGTTTGCAGACGTACCAAAATAACAACTACAACGATTACAGCCAATTGCCATAAGATCTTTTCCAGAAGAATTTTCAGAATTTATATTTCCTTTTGTTTTGATACCTATGTTTTTGAATTGTAAGAAAATAAATGTGCGTTCTTACCTTCATATATTGTTTATGTAACACGTGAAATATGGCTGCACAGGTCTCAGGAATAATTTCACTCAACGATTGCGGAGAGATGATGGTAGAAAACTTGAGATCTTCGTAATTTCGGCCGGTCGCTAGATACCGAAGGGTGGCATTTAACCTTTCGTGCGGGCTTATTGCCCTTCTCATAACGCTGTCTTCACGTCTTATTAAAGGCGTTACTAAATCTAGAAGTTGTACATATGTATTTTCGTCCATCCTAAGATAGTTGCGGAAGTCATCCGGTTCCAGCCGTAATTCCTCCAACAAATTTACATGGGAATATTCCGAGCGTTTTTTAAGCCACTGCTTGCACCACAGACTACGACATTTCTTCGTTTTTTTTTTCTGCTTCACTACGAAAGCACACGCCACTGCCATCACTTCTAATTCACTTAAAGAAGCCATTATGCGTGTAGCAACTGCGGAAACTACTTGAAGACTGACATACATCTACGTACGTCTGTGGGCTGAACTTGTTCACATGCATGCATGTCATTCATGAATGTGTACACGCATGTTTGTCATGCAACAACGTGCGTCTGTAGCCCGCTATTAATTTGTGGAATATTTGTTGTGTGCCCTATATTAGTGGATGATTGTGTTTTGTGAAATTGTGTTGTACATTTTTTCCTAATTGTCCGGGAGGGTCTTGATGACCAGGTCCGGAAACCAAAGTGGTGCTTCTCGGGAACAATATGTTTTGCTTGTTGATGATGGAGTACTGTAGTGTATTGATCAGTTTCTATATTTTATATTTCTATTTAAAACCCCTTAAAACACACACAAAAAACTCAAAAGAATATTTACGTACATGACGTTTTTTTCTAATATAAAACTTAAGAAACAAAGGTCTTCATAACATGTATGCAGACCTTTGTAACCCTAATTCTCTAAAGGTTACAATTTTTCCCATTGTTTCTAATGTTGATTCCGCTTAATCCGGTTATCGAAATATATCTTGCATTTTAGCAATGCAATACAATAACATATTGGTAAAAAATAAACACGCATTGCGTTCATCGGTAGTAATCGGATAAAATTGTCGTCATTAGATTACAATGGCCTTGAAAGAATAACACAAATTTGTACTCAGCAGAAGACATTGTAATGACTAATATTTTCATAATATTTTCTAAAATTTTTGACCTTTTTTATATATTTATTATTATTGAATGTAAATATAAAAATTAAAATTGAAGAAATACCTCGTCCAAAGGGACAGTAGGAGGGAGTGTTCCTAACCCTCATGCACTGTTGCCTTTTTAGATTGCAAAACTCAATCTCTGAACAAGATAAGATCTCGGACGTGTTCACCAGTAACTTCAAAAATTCTAATTTCTAAGACATTAATAAAAAACAAAGTATTCTTGCTAAAAGCTCTAAGAGTCTTGACACTTATTGAAACCAAGTGGTATCCCTGTTTGACAATTGAATCATAAATACGAAACTTCCTTATTGCGGCAGCATCAGCTGAATCACCAACGTTTAAAGCGGAGGATGAGATATAAGATGGTGACAAAGTATTCAAGCATGTAGCATCCCACACCAAGTTTTGTCCTTTTGACCAAGGAATCAAAGATACCCTGTCCTACCTTTTAGCGTCGTAACGTGTGAGTCCATTTGGCCCAAGAATTTATAATATTTGTACAGAAACTAATGCTTTTTGAATAATTGGGTTAAAGTCTTTGTGACGGGAAGATCTACCAGCGCTTTTTTGAGAAGGTAATCCATGTACTCCAGTATTGTCTATGTTCTCTTCACAAATACATGGGTGACGTGATTCAATGAAGATGTTATTCTGTTATTCCACGATATAACCACAGAATGTTCTACAAATACTCAATTTTAGAAATTGCAACTGTTGCACAGTATTTACTAAAATTGTAAATTAGTTGCAAAATTACGCAATAACTGCACATATGGCAAAAAATAGCAAATTGTAGTTTATACGGGGGTTAATTTCCTAATTAAGCAAAAAATATGCTGCTTCAAGGCCAACAACATATGAAAAGAATTTATTCAACTTGTTACTTCAACAGTTTTTCTTAATGTTGGCGATAACCCAAACATTTTGTATGACTAGTTACTCATAAAAAGTTACTTTTACTCCGAATAAAACATGATATTTCTTCTTCAAACGTCGTTTATATACAGAACAACAAAAGTTGTTATAAGGTATATGGTTTAATATTTGTTGGGTTCACTATATCTGAGCGCTTTAGAGCAGCTCCGAAGCTGCTACTAAAAGTCTCAGCAGAACGTGTTTACTACCTGAGCGCTTCATCGAAATTTCGACGTAGCTGTCGATCATGTTTTTTAGCGGATAGTTATTATTTCAATTATCGTCCAACGAGGGAGTCTTTATTGCTTTATTTATTCATCCTCTTTTCATCATAGCAATGCAGTTAAAATATTTATAAAGAACATTATTTTAAACCAAATTTACTGTTTACGTAATTATAGTATAATAATGACTGAATGGGATTCGTACATGACAAGAACATGCCAATAATATACCATTATAACAAAAATCTAACTGTTTTTACACAGCATTACAGATAATTATATTACCTTATGAAGAAGTTATTTAAGGTCACACAATGGTATACACAATGTAACTGCACAATAGAACACAATATCAAAATAAAAGTAAGGGAAATACTGCAGTGCTCGTACGTTTATGTTACATTATCTTAACTAATTGCAAATAAACAAAGTTTACAGTTTTGATAAAATTTATTACGATATAGGTCAAAGTAACAAAATTATGATATTAATTTTTCAACAATTTCAACAGATGTAAATCACAACTATACAATTATATTAGAATAAAATTGTACGTTTGAAATTGAGGTGGAGTTCAATTAATTGTAATTCAAATAGATCAGCAAAATATGGACTCAAACTAAGATATTTTGCTTTTGAACCAATAGACATAATTGTTGCAAATATTGTTCAGTTATGGAACTACGGGGCAATAACAAATATTTACTTGAACTCGTTTTTCAGAAAGATGGCGTACCTGGTTACTGTTTACACTAGCTGATAATGCACATTGTACTACATACAGAGTTTCTATAAACGATTGTTTCATCAAGTTGGCAATTAAATGAACAAAATTAACGATAAACGATGAAGAACACAATTACAACTATGAATAATAATTACAACGAAACGACGAGATAAGTGTCAGATGATGGCATTAGCATAAATTAATTCACTATTATTAATTCATATCCTTACTTGTCGAAAAGTCCATAGATGTCAAGATCTATCCTGAGAGAACATAGTATTTTGACGTATCAAATATAATATTAGGCACTTTTTAATGTACATGGAGTCTTAATTAATCCATCCACTTCCACACTCTTACCAGAAGGCTCTATATGGGAAAACTAAAATACCTAATCAAAATTAGCATGTTGTTTAGTTGCCAGTTTATAGACTCGGTCTCATGTTCTCGCAGGTTTTAATGCCAGATTTATTGGTTGAAATCACGACAGTACGAGGAAAAAAAACGGGGGTATAGGAAGTTTACCAGAAAAACATCGGTTTGTATAGAATAGTAAGGGAACAAAGTGTATAATTCTCTCCCGCGCGCAATTGCGAAGGAAGGAAATTCACTTTGCTCCTGTGATTTTTCTACGAACGCCAACAATTTAATTTTAAAATATTTTAATTTTTCTCTTCCGTTAGCTTATACACCTATCTCAGAAGATATATCCAGACCTTTTACTGTAGAAGAGCTAAAACATGCATTAAAAAGACCAAATCAAAAAGCTGCTGGGTTTGACGGAATACATCCAGAATTTCTGAAAAATTTGGAAAATTATTCTTTGAAGGTACTTATGTTTTCAATGATATTTATAATACAGGTGTTACCAACAGATTTAAAAATGTGTAAGTCTGGCAATTTTTAAAAGAAAAATAAATCTGCATACAGACCTAACTTCTTATCGTTCAATAAATTTGTTAAGTGTAATTTTTAAGGTTTTGGAAAGAGTTGATTTTTAAAAGAATTAATCCGTTAATAGAAGAGAAATTACCAATTGAACAAGCAGGATTTTCGATCCGATAGAAGTTGTTGTGATGAAGTATTGGCATTTAACAACACATATCGAAGCTGGATTTCAGAAAAAACTTAAAACTGAAGTTGCCTTTTTTGATTTAACTGCATGCATACGATACCGTGTGGAAAAGAAGGTTTACTTTTTTAAATTGTTTAACGTCATTCCTTGTTCCAAAATTATTTCTTTTTTTTTATTTGAAAATATGTTGTCTAATCGGAAGTTTAGAGTTTTTGTTGGAGATAAAAGTAGTAAATTTAGATTTTTAAATAATGGTCTTCCACAGAGATCGGTTCTTGCACGTATTATTTTTAATGTATATATTTCTGATCTTCCTTCTTTACAGTGTCGAAAATTCGTCTACGCCGATGATATGGCAATTTTATTTCAACATTCAGAATTTTTCGCAAATGAAAATAAACTACATATCTGATGATTTGCGTATTATGGAAAATTATTTAAAAAATGGCGATTATGCCCCAATCTTAAAAAGACAGAGGTTTCTTGTTTTTATTTAAGTAATAGAAAAAAAGTAGAAAACTTAATGTTATATTTAATAATACAAAGTTAAACCATAATTTTAACCCAGTTTATCTAAGAGTAACTTTAAATACGTTTTTAATTTACAAAGATAATTTAGAAAACGTCAAATAAAAATGAAAACAAGAAATAATGTCATTCAAAAATTAGCTGAAACAACTTGGGGAGCAGATGCAAAGACACTTCCTACAGCTGCATTGGCCTTAGTTTATTCTACAGCAGAATATGCTTCTGTCTGGTTGAATAGTTATTGTAAATTTTTAGATTGATTTGCTTGATGTTTTATTAGCTTAAGTTTTGTATTGAATTTTATTAACACTTTTTTTCTTTTACAAAAACAATGACAGCTTTTTTATTGAATACTAGTTTGACAACAACAACAAGCTTTTTTTTTATAATAAGCCTTAACATGACAACTATCTTAAAAACAAACTCATAAATCCAACAGTTATCATACAAAAAAAATAGATGCCCAGTTGAATTGCACTATGCGTATAATTAGTGGAACCATTAAATCTACCATCGAACATTCGACGAAAAGCTGAGTTAAAACGAGAATGGGATAAATGCCAACTTAACAAAAAGTGACCAATTTAGAATGATATTGACAACCTTCCGGCTAAAAGACTTAAATCTCGAAGTCCTATGTGGTTGCAAGACTACTTAAGTACGGCTTTTTCTGAAATTGAAGAGTGGAAAAATTATGGTCTGAAGTTATGTTTTCAATATACATCTCATTGATGATCCAACTAGAAGTCCCAGAATTTGATCAAAAAGAAAAATTTGGTCAAAAGTAAATCGCATAAGAAAAGGCCATTCAAAATGCAACTGTATGTTGTTCAAATGGGGTGCGATTTCTAATCCAAATTGTGACTGTGAAACGAACCAGAGACCGTTACACATATTGTAGAGGATTGTCATAACAAGAAAGAGGTTTCAAAACTTTCAAATTTAAGGATGAAGCTATATTATGGTTTACAAATCTGAAGGACATCTGAAGTTTAGCAATATTTTGTATTCCTGTTTTGATTATCTGTTTTTCCATTATTTTGTTTTTCTATTTCTTTAACCTACTATTTTTTTCGTCATTGTCGTGACTGGAGCTTGGACCGGTCCATTATATGTCGTCATGCAATGGCTGTGCTGTTATATTTTATGTTCTTATTTACCTTCTATAATGTTTACACACTTAATTAATAATATTACATGTAAATACTAGGGTGGGCAAGGGTTGGCATGTTTAGGTTTTAGTGGTTTTACTAAACCTTGAAGTGAATGCTTTGCCAAGACAAACGAATCCACTATTGCACACGGTTTCGTCACCACACTATACAGGTTTATACTGATCTTCTGGGGCACCATACATAACACTTACATCACAATACAATATTTGTATAATGTACCATACGAATACATAAAAATAAATAATGCAATATTTGATAGTCAAATTTAAGGAAGTTCTTATTTTTTGTGTGTGTTAATAATCAGTTAATGTAAGTGAACTTTGCGAAAGTATATAGACGAAAAGTATTTCCACAAATAAATGTATTTATAATTATTTTGGTAAGAACCTTCATTTGTGAGCGTCGTCATAGTAAAACGCAAAAAAGAAATCTAAACAAACAAAAATTAAATTTCAAACCCCCACTTCTAAATATAATTGTTTTTACTAGATTCCAATGTTTGAGGATTGTCAATTAACGAAGTTTAAAGGAGGGTTTTCAAACATTTATAATTTAACGGATGAAGCAATATTATGGCTTACGAATCTAAAGGACATCTGAAGTTCAGCAATGTTTTGTATTCTTGTCTTGATTATCTGTTTATCCATTATTTTGTTTTGCTATTTCTTTAACTTACTATTTTTTCGTAATTGTTGTGATTGGGGCTTGGACCGGTCCATTATATGTCGTCATGCAATGGCTGTGCTGTTATATTTTATGTTCTTATTTATTTTCTATAATGTTTACACACTTAACTAATATTATTTCATGTGAATACTAGGGTGGGTAAGGGTTGGCATGTTTAGGTTTTAGTGGTTTTCCTAAACCTTGCTTTGCCAAGACCAACCAATCCAATATTGCACACGGTTTCTTCACACCACACAACAATTTTATACTCTTCTTCTGGGGCACCAAAAAAAACCCTACCATAAAAAAAAAAAATTTAAAAAAAAAAAAACAAAAAAAAAAAAAAAAAAACATTTCCCCACCCCACCCCACTTTTTAAAAAAAATATTCCCCACCCCAAAAAACCAAAAAAAACCCAAAAAAAAAAAAAAACCACAAAAAAAAACTTGTTAAAAAACTATAATCAAAAAAAATAACAAAAAAAAAAAAAACCCTTTTCAAAAAACAGTTTTTAAAAAAGAAAAAAAAAAAAAAAAAAAAAAAAAAATAAACAACTAGGGAAAAAAAAAAAAAAAAAAAAAAAAACAAAAAAAAAAAAATTACATTAAACACCCCCCACTTCCCCAACCCACCCCCCCAAAACTAAACTGAATAAAAAAAACCCCCCAACACCCTTTTAAAAAAAACCCCCCAACCAAAACAAAAAAAAAAAATAAAAAAAAAAAAAATCCATCTCAGAAAAATACTTTTGTAAGCATCTAACATGACTGTCGTGATTGTGGTTTTGTACAAATAAACCACCTCAGCCATCATGCTTAAAAAAATCCCATTGATGCAGAAGTCTTGTTAAACCGCTTCTACTGAACTAAGTACATCGCTTCTACCAATTTTATGCTGTAACGTTCCAACAGTGATATGTTAACCAATAATAAAAATTTTATTATTTTTATATTATAAATTTTAAAATTTGAATAAAAATTCATTGATTATTGTTTATATTATAAATTGTTAAACTAAAACTTTTACAAAATAACAAAAACCTAATATGACTTTGATTTTGTACGTCTTTGTTTTTTGACACGGCAGGCTCTTCATTCTCCTCCTTTTCATTTCGTTTCCTAACAGAAGTCAAAGTATTAACAAAAATTCCACAAACAGAGAGTTAAAAAAATGAAGACCCCCCCCCCCCCCCCCCCCAAAATTATTTTTAAGAAAAAAATTAAAACAAAAGTTTTTATGAAATTTTTATCTACATATTGACATATACGAAAATTGTTGTTATTCAATTGTTTTTGAGTTATGACTTTACGGGATATTTTTTAAATGGCAACCTTTTAATGTTGTACTACTATTCAATAGAGATTTTTTTCTCTTTATAATGGTATAAAATTTTTTTCGGTAGTATTAAATTTCTTCGAGGAAATGCTGGTTAAAGTTAAAGTATTTACAATTAATTAATTTCCGATTCGTAAACGATACACCCATGATAAACAAAAGCGAAGCGATGAACAATGGCGAGCGAGTTTAATATTTTTATTTTATGAAAAATTATTTGTAATGAAAGTGTCGGTGAAAATGTTATTGTTAGAAAGAAATTAATAACTAAATTAAACAAAAACATTATCAAAAACAAGTAAAGCATAAATAAATACGAACAAACACATAAATCTAGTGAATTAAATGTTCAAATTGTCCTCCATTTACAATTTGACAATGACCCAATCGACTTACAAAACCACGAAGAGAATTTTCTAAGAATTCACGGGGAATTTCTTCCATCGTTCTGGTAATTCTAATTTTTAAATCTTCTATGTTATTGGGCCTATCTTTGTAAACTTTGTTTTTTACGTATCCCCACAGAAAAAAATCTAAAGGGCTTAAATCCGGCGAACGGGCTGGCCACTCAATGTTTCCTCTTCTCCCAATCCATCTGTTTGGAAACACATTATTTAGATGTTGACGAACATTTGCACCATAGTGTGGTGGGGCGCCATCTTGCTGGAACCAGATATTGTTGTTGGGGAGGTGTCCATTGTTTTCATGGGGATAAAGAGTAGCACAGGCAGGTATAATTTGATTTTGCAATAACTGTAAATACATAGCCGAAGTTAAATTGCCATCGATAAAAAGGGACCTATAATATGACCCCCAGAATTCCCGCCCAAACATTAACCTTTTGAGGATACTGCGTATGGTGTTCTAAAACCCAATGAGGATTTTCCGATGACCAGTATCTGCAGTTATGTCTGTTTATTTCACCATTAAGGCAAAACGTAGCTTCGTCAGAGAAAATAATATTGTTGACAAAATTTTCATTATTATTGCAAATATTTGACATTTCCTCACAAAATTGAAGTCTTCTATCAAAATCATCCTCTACCAACTCGTGTACAAGATGTACCTTATAGGGTTTATACTTCTCATTTTTTAAAATTGAGACGACCGAAGACTGCGACATATTGAGATTGGCCGCTAATTGCCTGGTTGGTAAATGGGGATTTTCAGATACAGCCAATAAAACATCCAGTTTCTTATCATCACTTGTCGATGTTCTAGGTCTACCACTTTTTGGCAAATTTTTAACGCTACCCGTTTGTTCAAAACGTTGTAAAGTTTTACCAACAACAGATTTAGAAATTGGATTTCTATTTGGATGCGTATCATTAAATAAATTACAAACTTCTTGTAAACTTCTACGTCTATCTTGATAACCCAGCATCATAAGTATTTCAATTCTTTCACGTTCACTTAAACTCGCCATTGCTAATGCCAACACCAACAAATTACACAAAATTAAAAAATGTATCGTAAACAAACAAATTCAGCCTTAGTGATATCGCTTTTGTTCATCGCTTCGCTTTTGTTTATCATGGCTGTATCGTTTACGAATCGGAAATTAATTAATTGTAAATACTTTAACTTTAACCGGCATTTCCTCGAAGAAATTTAATACTACCGAAAAAATTTTATACCATTATAAAGAGGAAAAAAAATCTCTATTGAATAGTAGTACAACATTAAAAGGTTGCCATTTAAAAAAATATCCCGTAAAGTCATAACTCAAAAACAATTGAATAACAACAATTTTCGTATATGTCAATATGTAGATAAAAATTTCATAAAAAACTTTTGTATTAATCATTTTCGTAAAAAATGAATTTTAACGACAGAAATTCGGGTGTCTCCATACTTTTAACTCTCTCTGTATAATAAATTAAACTGAAAAAAAATAAAATTATATATTTTTTTTTTAAAAAAAAAAAAAAAACTGAAGAAAAAAAAAAAAACAAAAAAAAAAAATAAAAAACACTAATAAAAAAAACAAAAAAAAATATTTTTTTTTTAATAAGGGAAAAAAAAAAAAAATAACAACCAAGAAAAAAAATAATTTATTTTTCTAAAAAAAAAAAGAAATTATATTTTATTTAATATGAAAAAAAAAAAAAAAATTAATAAAAAAAAATTTTACTAAATATTTTTAATTTAAAATATATTATTTTTTTTTTTAAAAAAAAAAAAAAAAAAAAAAAAAAAAAAAAAAATTTATTATAATTTTTTTTTTTTTTTATAATTTTTTGGGGAAAAAATAAAAAAATTTAATACCAAAAAAAAAAAAAAAAAAAAGAAAGTGTATGCCATTTACGTAACTGGCAAAACTAAAGCAAAGTGAATGAGTTCAATCAAACATACAGTCAATATACTCCACTATTAACACAAACAAGTTTACTTAAAAAATTAATGCAAATTAATTTTTATTATTCAACTAAAGAAGTAACGTACAATGCAAAAATGAGTGACTATAAATTATAAAAGCAATTCTAATTATTTCCACATCGGTGCATCGCTTTGGCATGGGAGGAAATTATCCGGACACCAGGAATCCCAATGCCGATCATTTATCTTTTCAAATCTTCTGGTTTTGGTACGAAATACAATTTGTTTTTCATATACAGTACCCGTGAGCATCAAATATTTCAAATCTGGGATAACATCGGTTTCGTTAACATTTGTAATCAAAGTATTTTCGAAATTGATTGTGTTCAACTTTGTTTGTCTCTTATAAATATTTTCATCGATGGCCTTAATGGGATTTCCACTTATCGATAAAACTTCAAGGTGAAAATCGTTAAAAATACCCAACGGTAGCTCTGCTAATCTATTTTGAGCTAATTCCAACTCAGTCAGATTGTGCAATTTAGAAAATGTACCAGTTTCTAATTTAGTTAGTCCAATATTACTGAGAAACAATACTCTAAGGCTACTTAGACTCGCAAATACTTCAGGAGACAGCGTCTTAATATTATTATGGATATGTTCAAAACTTGCAAATTTTTAAGTCTTCGAACATATGCGCTTCTATGCGTTCCAACTTGGTATTTGATAAATCCAGGTGTAACAGCAAAGGAATATTTCTGAAGTTCGATTTTAATTCTTTTAAATTATTGAACGATGCGTTTAGGTGCGACAAATTCTTTAAACTGTCGAACTCAATAGAATCCAGACTTTCGAATTCGTTGTAACTAACCGACAACGCATTCAAACTAGGTAAAAACCTCAACAAACTTTTATCCAGTTTTTGAATTTTATTTCTTTCTAAATTAATAGAAGTTAACTTGTTTAGTCCTTTAAAAGCTTGCGGCAGAAGAAATTCAATCGCATTGTACGAAAGATCTAAAGTCAACAACGTAGGAACCCCGGCAAATGCGTTATCATTAACGATTTCTAAATTATTGTGTGCTAAAGATAAAGTTGTTAAATTGTTTAAATATAAATCAAATTCTTTAATTTTGTTGAAACTGAGATCAAATTCTTGCAGAGCGTGAAGTTTTCAAACCAGTTTCTTGATATTGTCACCAATTTGTTATGAGAAATTGTTAAGTGCTTTAGAGAACTGAGACCTATAAACGAGCCATCTTCAAATTGTTTAATTTTATTTGCGTTCAAGTTAAGTTTTTCTACGGTCCCTAAATCTTCGAATAAGTGTATTGGTAGTTCTTCTAAGATATTTCCATCAAGTTCGAGAGAATTCAATCTATGCATCGATTTGAACGTTTTGGGATCAAAAGCAGATATTTTGGAGTTTGACAGTTGTACATAAACTACTTTCAAATTATTAAAGAAGTAGCTTGGAAAATGTTCCAAAGTAGGTATAACGGAATTTTCGACAATAAATACGTTCAAATTATTTAATTTGTAGACGAAGTCTAACGGAACTTTATTAAAAGTGCTGTTGCGAATTTTTAAAGTGTTTAGATTGTGGTCGGCAAACGCTTCAGTTTTTTCTACTATACAATTTTGTAGTTCGAAGTGATTCAAAGTGTGCGCGTTCTCAAAAAATTCCGACGCCATTTTAGTTATAACGCTTGAGGAAACTACCATTTTAGATAAACCGTTTAATGGAACTGTTTTGGCTAGTGGTAAGGTGCTGTTGTTGATGAACATGTAGAACGTTCGCGATGAGTAAAGTTGAGGTGGAATTTCGTTGATGGAAGCAATGTTGTCACAAAAAACAAAATATATTCCATAGTGGTTCTCATTTCTGCATTCTGCCAATGCCTGTTGGATGGTAAGCAGCAATGGTAACAACGACACAATGCAAAACTTCATTTTGTAAATCTGGAAAAATAAAATGTTACCATTGTTAAAGAATTCAAATGCTCCTATATAAACAGGGGACAAAAGTGTGAATTGAAAAATATCCAATTATGTAACTAGTAACGTGTGATTTTTGTAACCAATGTGATAATTGAACTACTAGTGAAGCCAGGCAGGTATTTCGAGTTCAAAATTTGATCCGTCTTTACAACGTTACCGTTTTAAATTGTTGTCAGCAGTTATACTTTTGTTGTAAAGTTGTTGTATAAGGTTGTACTTTTCGTAACTAGTGACGTAAAGTAGATCTCACGCTACCTTCTTTAATCTTTATTCTTTTAAATAGGGTCCTGGATTGTTTGTTTTTGATTTTTGGTTACTCTTTGACCATTTGAAAAATTATTAGTTTCAGGAAAAACAACACCTTAAAGTTTATAATCCCATCTTAGATATAAAAATTATAATAATATCAACATACACGTTATCTTAGGTGATGTTTTTGAGGTTCTCAAGAGGAACTTAAATTCATCCGCCCCAATTATTCTAGTCAAAAAGTTAAAAGATCTTGAGACAAGTCTACAGGGACGTCAACAAGCCAAGATATTAACATCTCCGCCTTGAGAATCAACGACAATTTTTGGTCTGTTTACACTTAGCCAATTCGTACAGAAAACTAACGTCGATTTTTCTAAATTTACTTTTTCTCAATATATCTAAGTTCGTTAATCATTCTGCAGGTTCTTCTGAGTTTTATCGCCTTTTTCGTACCTAAAATAGCTATTTATGTTACCAAGTGACAAAACGCTTATCCCGCAATTATCACATTTGTCACAATCATGTTACGTTACGTGTAAGATCATATACCTTATTATCTGATGGTGTCCATCCCTCCGTTTATTTTTTAGCAACAAAAACAGAGAAAAAGCACTATAATACAATACAATAAAAGTAAGTATTTGAATTTACAATGCTTTTTACGCAATTTTTACTTAAAAAATGTTTAACATTGATGTAGAATTAGGAATATTTTGCATCCAAAAAAAAATGCTGAGCATGCTAGTATACTGATCTAAGTTAAGTGCGCACCATTGCATCTTGGTTACTATTGATTTTACAAAGTAGCTTAAATTGGCAAAGTAGTAGTGATTTTAACGCTGATTAATATGCAATTAATAAAAAAAAAACAATTGAATAACGCGTTTTCTAGCAAATCTAAAATTTGGTATTTTAATGGAACACCCTGTATATTTTTCAGAAAAATAAAATATTTATGAATTTGTGATATAAAGTCTTATTGCCTTAAAAGTTTCATTACAATTTAATCCGGTAAATTGTGGAAGATTCCCGAGACCCGAGAGAATTTACTGAGATTTGAATTCCACAAATGCTGGTAAAGAATTGATTCATTGGTTGAAGACTTTTGAAATTTTTTTGGAAACGACAGGGTCTAAAAAAGAATTGGAAGATGAAGCTAAGTTTAAACTGCTCATAAATTATATTTCACATTCAGTTTATGAATTTATCACCGAAAGCACGTCAAAAAGAAAAATGAGGTATTTTCAAAACATCTGCTTATCTCTAGAAAACAAGAAAACACTGAAACTATAGTTCAAGCTCTGAAACTTTCTAGTAAAGGTTGTGATTTCAAATCGTTTCCGCAGAGGAAAGTAGGAAGAACCTTTCATTAGTGGATTACTTTCTCCTCAGATTTGTCAAAGATTACTTGAAAACAATACTCTTAGTTTAGAACACGCAATAGTTCAAGCTCATTTACTGGAAAGCGCTAGCATACATTCACAATCATACTGTTTCGACAACAAATGAATAAAAATGTATTATTTGTAGAATTAAACTCAATTAGTTCCAAAGAAACTACTATTAAAAGTGAAGCCAATATTATGGACGCTCCTTCAGGTGAAATACTGTATTCAGAAACCGCAGCTGCGACTCAACGTTGTTTCTTTTGTGGAAATCCCAGACATCCACGTGCAATAAGCACCGCCCGGGACCAAGTTTGTAAATACTGCAAGAAGATAGGACATTTTGCAAAAGTATGTATGAAATCGAAAGCTATTAAGAACAAAGTTTCTACTTCTGCTATTATAATTGCTTTCACTCCCCGTTCGCTTGATCTTTGAAAACAGCCCTTGTAGATATGAAAGTGAATGAAGCAAATGCGACTGCCCTTAGATACTGACTTCCAGAAAAATTGCAACACCTAGAAGTTGTCGAACGATTTTAATGAAATTTTCAAGAAACGTTTATTTTCATTAAACAAAGTGATGATTACAATTTGAATAAAATCTAGCCAGTAGTTTTTGTTTTTTGCTTGTTGTTTCCATAGCACATAGTAACAATAAATTTGAAGTATTAGACCATTTAGTAACTGTCAAGTTTGCAAATTGTTGTTGTTTCTTTACAATTTCATTCTGAACTTGAAAACAATGCCGAGAGTACGTCAACATCAACATTTTGTCCAATTAAGTGATTTTGAACGTGGCCGTATTATTGGTATGAGAGAGGCCGGACTTTCAATAAGAGAAATTGGTCGTCGTGTAAACCAAATGTTTCATGGGTATTGAGATGTTGGTCCAAATGGTCCAAGGAAGGGGTTCAACATCGTCGTCGTGGATCTGGACGTCCTCGAAGGACTACAGATCGCGAAGAACGTCGCTTAAGAGTTTTGGCCACAAGAGATAGATTTTCAACAACTCGATCAATTGCAAATGATGGATGAGAGGTACAGGATTTAGGATGTCAATGTCATCTGTTTATCGCCGGATAAGATCTTATAGGTTGCGTTCATATCATCCATTTTTATGTCTTCCTCTTACACTACTTCACCGTCTACGCAGACTAGAGTGGAGCAACGAAAGGGTTAATTGGGCGCAAGAATGGCATCAAATTGTGTTTAGTGACAAGTCCCGATTTTGCTTGTAGGCCCACGATGGTCGTAGGAGGGTCAGACAGATGCGTGGAGAACGTAAAAATCCAACATTTTTTGTGGAACGCAACACAGCCCTCACTCAAGGAGTTATGATATGGGGTGCAATATGTTATGGTAGCAGATCACCCTTGGTCTTTATTGACGGCAACCTTAACGCAGCTGGTTACATTGCTAATGTGCTACAACCAGTTGGCCTTCCATATCTTCAGGGGCTGCAAAATCCCGTTTTCCAGCAGGATAATGCGCGCCCTCATACGGCAAGGGCTACAACATGGTTTTTGAAAGAATCTAACATTGCCGTCCTCCCATGGCCTGCTCGGTCGCCTGATTTGTCGCCAATTGAACATGTATGGGATATGATTGGTAGGCGACTGGGTAATTTACCGCACTCTCCAGATAATTTACACGATCTTCAGCAACGGATTCAAGAAGCTTGGGATGATATACCACAAGCAGCAATAGATCACTTGATTGATAGCATGCCAAGCCGTCTAGATGAGTGCATTACAAATAGTGGCGGAGCAACTCATTATTGAAAAAGCTTTTTAAGCTTTTGTTCTTTTGGTTTTAAATTTTAATCATCACTTTGTTTAATGAAAATAGGCGTTTCCTGAAAAGTCCATTAAAATCGTTCAACAACTTCTAGGTGTTACAATTTTTTTGGAAGTCAGTATACATAGTGGAAGCTCTGATAGCTATCATTTTTTTTGTTTTGAAGAACAACTGGCAAATACATCTCTATCGAGGTCATGTGTTTATGGAATCCACTTCATTTTCGTCACAGCTTAATTGATATTGTGTTACAAATATTGAGTTTTTGGGGAATAATTATAAACATGTGAAACTATCAATTCTGCCTGTACAAGTGTAATTGTTGGACAAGATTTACTAAAACAACGTTCACATGTTGATATTGCTTTTGAAGCATCACAAGCTTTTCTGCCGACATGTTCTCTTATAAAAGCTAAAATCAATCCTCTGCTGCTTTTTGGTAATTTGCACTTGACTGCAAACCAATCACAACAAAATCAAGACGGTATCCTGAAGACGAACGATTTAACGGTTTATTCGTAAAGAAGTGGAAAAGTTACTACAGGACAAAATAATTGAAGATCACAAGTAACAAAACGCATGGTAATAGACTATTTCCAAACTATTAGTAAGTTTACGTTATTAGACGCTTATCCAGTTTCAAACATTAAGCACACAGTGTCAAAAATTTCAAGGTATGGAGTACTATTAATCTCGTGCTTATCATCAAATACCTATTCAAGACAGTGAAAAACTATTAACAGAATTTGAAGCAGGGGGGCAATTATAATAGTTTTGTCGTATTCTTTTTGGTGTTACAAACGGCGTACCATACTTACAAAGAGTAATAGATGATATTATTGTAAAAGAAAATTTGAAGGAAGTATACGCTTATTTGGATGATGTTACCGTATGTGGAGAAAATAAAGAAAAAAACGATGCTAACTTAAAAGAGTTTTTAAATGCTATTAAGAAATATGGTTTGACACTAAATGAAAATAAATGTTAATATTCTCAAACATCAATAACTTCATTAGGTTCTCTCATCAAAAATAAAATGTTAAAATCAAATCCGGGAAGACTGAAGCCTCTTTTTAAATCTACCAGTACCTGAAAATGGGCCCTCATTAAAGCAAGTCCTTGAAATGTTAGATCACCTCAAAATGGATATCAAATTTTCAGACAAGATACGAAAACCTGTAAATGGAACAGAATTACCTCTATCAGAGAGAAATTGTAAGTAGCTCAAAAACGATATTGTTAATTCCTTTCTATGAAACATCGTCGACGATGACCCCTCGAGAATCTTAACAGCATCCAAACGTCGCCATTCTGTAAATGAAGCGTACACAATTACTAAAATGTTACGGAAATGGCGACATTTCTTAAGGGGTCGCCGTTTTAAACTCGTCACTAACCAAGAAACGACAAAAAGGAAACGACTGCATCCTTAAAACACTTTAATTTCTGATACCCTGAAGATGATATTGAGGCTAACAAAAAGATCCAATAGGAAAATATAATTTATCCAGAAAGTACTGGAAGAAAAGATAACAATGTGAATTTACGATGAAGCACTCGGATTCCACGACCACCGAAAAGATATTTTGAAGGAGGAGGTAAATGTTACAAAATTACTAATAATTGTTGTTTTATTAATTTTCATAGTTACTTTATTATGTCGGTATGTTTATTTACCGGATTATAGACTGAAGTGTGAACACAGCTTCATTACTCAGATATACTAAATTTTATCAGACTATGTAACTAGTAAAGACTATTTTCAAAATAATTTCATCTTTTAATTTTGCTAGTACTTTACACAATGTTCTTGGTGTACATTATACAGAATGAGGAAACTAAAAGATGATTTCGCGTCAAAAGGATCGCTTCCAAATAAGTTGTAGCCGTTTATTTTGTATGTATTTATTGTGGAAAATATAATTTTTAATGAAATGTTATTATTTGACAACTTAAAATGTGAGTTTAGGTATTACAGCATAACTTTTGCTTACAACTATAATTTGAATTTAAATGAAATGCAATTATTCCACGCGTTCTGCACCAATAAAAGTAACGCACCTTTCAAGATGGATGCGCCCAGTCAAGTGACAATTGTTGAACATGTTATTTATCAGTTTATACTTATTTGTGTTTATGCTTGTATCACACAAATTTTAAGATTTGTAAATCGATAACATTTCTTCGTTACAGTACAAAAATGTGCCGGGTAATAAAAACATTTTGTCATTTTATACCAAACTCTCCGATTTTGTTTAAAAACAAATTGTAAAATTTTAAGTGCTATAACACTATTTTAATATGTGAGGAAAATCCCAATGATTTGGGCTTCTTATAGGAGTAACAACAGAAATAGGAATCGTCAATGACACACCATGTCCTTAAATAATGCCGACGTTTCGATTAGCAATGGCCAGTCTTCTTCAAGGCAATCTAAAGTGTTGGTGATATGTCAAGGACTCCTTATGGCTATCGTTTAGGTCCAGTATGTCAAAAATAAAAACATAAAAATAATTAATTAAACTAATTGTTCGGGTACACGTCATAAAGTCTGTTTGTTATATACACTACTTGTTAATCTGTTAATTTATTTTGTATTTGTTTTTTACAAGTATATTTTTGAGCCGGTTAATGTGTTTTTAACGTAAACCTGTTGGTTTTAAAATTAGTTTAACTAATTATTTTTATGTTTTTATTTTTGACATACTGAACCTAAACGATAGCCATAAGGAGTCCTTGACATATCACCAACACTTTAGATTACCTTGAAGAAGACTGGCCATTGCTAGTCAAAACGTCGGCATTATTTAAGGACATGGTGTGTCATTGACGATTCCTATTCCTGTTGTTACTCCTATAAGAAGGCCTAAATCATTGGGATCTTCCTCACATAGAAATTTTAAGGAGTGTTAATACTTACTATTTTAATACTATTTCTTCACAGTCATTAAGTTGATAACAATATTATTAAAACTGTCTTCTCTCCTTATAACGTAAATAGAAATGTGCAACAATGTTGTAGTTAATGTACTCGCAATGGCCAAAGGTGTTTTTTAAGAAACCACTTAAACGTAGTTCGGGGATCAGAATCGAATCACAATTGCAAGAATAATAAAGCAGGAACTTTTGTTGCGCAAACATAATAAATTTGGTTTTAGTAGTTTAGGGTGTTTTTTTATTCGCAACGGCAGAGTTAGAATACGAGAACAATATTTGCATATTACTTTGTAATGACAAGCGATACTTTATTTCATACGGTTTGTGTTTAAAATGATGTTTAATTTGTTTCGTTTCCTATTTATTCTCTGAACGGTTAAATGTGAATAGAATCCATGGAAAATATCGCACGTGATGCAGAAGTAAAGGCGTTTGAGAAATTGGTGACCAGCATAATTTCCATATAATTTTTTTTCGATCGTATTTGGGAAGAAAGTCATCGACGTAGCTTTCTTAAACATTTCCAATCTCTTTTCATATCTCTCCTTCGATTTTTCGAAAATTGTCGATGAGCATCCCATTCTCCGCATCAGCATTTTTTATTACCTGCTTCATAAACTCTGATTGTGGTCTATCTCTGCTTTCTTAGCCGTTATCAAACATTCTATTAAAGAAATTAAAATTTGCGTAATTTTATGACAAACGGTTCTTATCACTTGTACAATTTCAAGAATAAGATTATACTAATCCCATGATTCTCGTTAATAAAAAATAGAAGTGACTCTCCACACGTAGTGGGGAAAAAATTTCTGAACCTTAATTTCACTTAAAATTTTTTTAATCTTTTAGAATCAAGCTCCAGCTGGCTGAGCGACCTATTGGTTCTCTTAGATTAGTAAACCATTTTAAGATAGCGTAGTACATAATAACTGTAAAATTTGTGGTTTCCATGTAGCCATAAAACGTTCTCTTCCAAAAATAACTTGAAGCAATTCTCACTCAATCGCAGAAGATTTCCTGTCAGTCAACATAAGGTAGAAAAAGACATTACAATAAAACTATAAAATCTAGAATTGAAAAATAAGGACGACAAAAGTCACATTTTGATTTTAAGGTTATGATTTTAAAAAAACGTTTAACGCCGAGTTATCAGTATGGATAAAACGGGATACTAAGGGTTCGGGTAAACTGGGATATTCGATTTTACCTCGTAAATTTTATTAATCAACCATTTCTAAATCTTTCTGTTCTTACAGCACAAATAGGTACCTACAGTTCATAAAAAATGCCAAACATGCACCGGAGGAATACCCAACGTCAAGAATGGAGTGAAGAGAATATGACAAAGGCTATAGAAATGGTTTCAACTGGACAGTGTGGTTATTTGAAAGCTGCCACTACTTGCAATGTGCCAAGAACTACACTTGAACGCCGTGCCAAAGGGACTAACAAAATGAGAAAAGGTTCAGAAAAAGGTCTAGAAAGTAAAACAAATACCTTCACGGAAGAACAAGAACTCCAACTGGTTAACTATATCACAAATATGGAAACTATGATGTTTGGTTTAACTTACAATTCAATCCGAAGTTTGGCTTTCCAGTTTGCTGAAAAAATAAGATAAAACATTATTTCAATGTGGATAAGAAAATCGCTGGTAGGCACTGACTGACAACTTTCCTTCAAAGACACTATCTTTCTTTTCGAATTCCAGAAGCCACTTCTGCCACAAGAGCTAGAAGTTTTAACAAAACTAATGTTGGCATGTTTTTCGACCTATTAGAACCTATACAAGAGCGATATCAGTTTCCACCATCCAGAGTATACAATATCGATGAGACGGGATTACTACGGTCCAGGGACGTCCTTCCAAAGTAATTGCATTGAAAGGGCGCAAGCAAGTTGGTACCCTAACTTCAGCGGAGCGTGGCACTCTATGCACAGCAGTTATTTGTATGAATGCTGTAGGTGGATACATACCACCTATGATAATATTCCCGCGTATGCGGGTGCACCTCACGAAACACTAGCTACCTGTCATCCATCAGGATGGATGCAACTTCACTTATTCGAAAAGTGGTTCGATCACTTTAAGGCATTTTCCGGCTCATCCAAGGAGAATCCTACTCTACTGATTCTGGATGGGCATAAAACTCATACACAGAATATGCCTGTTATACAGAAAGCTCGAGAACATGGTGTTTCCATTTTATGTTTACCACCCCACTGCAGTCACAGGATGCAGCCATTAGATGTTTCATTTATGTATCCCCTTTCCACTTTCTATACTCAAGAAATTGAGACCTTTTTACGCAATCATCCTGGGAAAGTTGTCAGCATTTATCAAATTGGAGAATTATTTGGGAAATTCCACCTAAGGGCCGCTACACCCACAAATGCTATCAATGGATTCAGAAAGACTGGAATATATCCAACCGATCGCAATGTCTTCACTGAAGACATGTTTGCTGCTGCAGCGCCAACGGATGTTCCCCTCGAAAATCACGAGATGAGGAAGCCACAAGAGACGCCCCAGACCCCCAATCGGAACACCCAGAAAAAGAGAAACAAAAAAACTTAAAAATTAATCCAACCCGCTCTGAAACTCCTCAACCTTCAACCTCGATGGCATCTACCAATAATGCTTCTGAGAGCGATGGAGAGGAACAACCACTCTACTATTCACCGGAACTAATTCGGCCTTATCCAAAAGTTGTCAAAACGACCACTTTCAAAAAGCGCAAGACGGGAAAAGCAGCAGTGTTAACTAGCACCTCTTATAAGGACGACCTGAACGAAAGTCAAAATGCAAAACGTCACAAACAACCAACAAAACGTTCCATTGTAAAATCAAAATTGGGAAAAGCTAAACAAAAACATGCAGTGATTAAAAAACTCAACATAAAAGAAAGCTCTGATGATAGCAGCTCATCTGATGATGATCCAGAGTGCTTCTACTGTGGGAATAGCTACAGTAAAAGCAAAAGTGGAGACGGATGGATAAAATGCATCCACTGCAATCGGTGGGTCCACGATGCCTGTGCAGGGGCCGAAGAAGATGATTTAGATTTCTTGTGCGATTATTGCAACGGAAAAATTTCTTCTTGTTTTTTTTACTTAGATTAGTTTTTTGGTTGAGGTTTATTGCTTTATATTTTCAAATATTTGTATGTTTTAAATAAAAACTTTTTTAATGAGGTTGTTTATATCTTTTTGTTCTGTTTTACCCTTGTTTTTTTCTGGCATTCACGGCAAGTTAAAATTCCTATCCCATTTTAAAGATACGTAGTATCCCATTTTACCTGTACGTGTTCCTAAAATGGGATAGTTGCACTTTTTTTTAAAAAAAGACGTCTAATTCCAAAATCTATTTCTTGATTTGAAAATCCAATTGGGGTACAATGAAAGAATGTTTATGGATTGTCTACATGTACTTTTTACAGCAGTAATACGACTTTAAGTATTTTTTTTCAACCGCCAAACCTAAAGTATCCCGTATTAGGTGGACCTCCCCTACTGGGATATTTTGCACTCATTCAATTTGAGTAACGCGCATCATAGCAAGTTCTAATTTGCCATTGTTACTACTACTTCAAGGACTAATGGATTCGTAAATAACACCTAATTCCAACATTTCATCAATTTTATTATACAGGATATCCAAACTAAAAAGTTATGTAGCAGTACGAAAAAACCAGATGGATTGAAGAAAAACCCTAAGACAACTCAACTTTAAATAGCGAGGTAGACACAGTTTGATCAAACTAGAATACGATAATAAGCATCCCTTTAAAAATCTTAATAGGGAATACAGGGTCTAGTATTATTTGTTTGAAAACTTGGGTCATTACTTGCATCGTGGTATGGTTCAATTGACCTTGTAAGGTAGCGTTTGAACAATATAAAGTGCTGTAACAAAATAATGTCCTTCGTCACCAAGTTAGTCATTACATGTAAACTATGTGACACTTACGTTAACGGAAAGACGATGTGATTTTCAAACGGCGAAGAAAAAAATCATAAATCCTTTCAATCTTTAACAGTTTCTCTCACAGAGGTAAGCATCCTTTTAACAGTTTTATTTCCGAAATGTAACAATTTCAAACATTGAGCATTGTCAAAGCAATGCGAAGTTTTGGAAGATTATCCTATATATTAATATGTGTTAGGTGTGCAAAGTCGATTAGCTGATGACTCCGTTAAGTTTTAAGCCACAATTACTATTATAAAAATATATTTGAGATCAAATCAACGACCATCGCGTTATTAGCATGACACTCTCACAACTGAGCTAATCGGCCTCTTGTCTGTGGTGTGGGTTCTGTTTTCATATAAGAAAGCAGTCCGACGCTTATAAAAAGTTTATTATAAATTTATAGTGATCGCAGACTAAATGATAATTGATAATTTTTGTTTGACTACTTATAGTAATTTCCTTTTTTTATGAGGTTATGTGTATACAAACTATTAACGCAAAACGATCTCTATTAACTTTAGTTTATTTCAAATTTACAATTTTCAAAATGCCTAAAATAACTCAAAATTCATGGTTTCCAATAAATCAGATCAGTTCTATGAAACCTGTGATAGAAAATTTAAAAAATGTGGTCTACTTTTTCTACACTATTAATCTATTTTTTCTGTACCACGTACCTAAGTGAACAACATTTACCCTTCTGTAATAGATATATTTATTTATACGTATATTGTTAAACAATTAAACGCTGTTTGTGGTTTATAAATTTAAAGACGTCACAAAAAAAAAAAAAAAAAAAAAAAAGCAACAATTTGCATCAGTTATCATAATCATATCATATACTTTTTTTAATATCTGTAACAAGAAACAATTTCTAATTTTTAAAAGATTAAACAATAATATAATTTGTTCTTGTTATTTAAGGAATCAATTTTTTTTAGTAGTAGTAGTGGCTACAATTTAAAACTATTTTCAATTGTACACTTTCATAAACAACTTTAACATTTTAAATAGAAACATACAGTTTTTATTTTTGATTCTGAATCTACGAGAAAAACTATGGTAACTTTATGTGTGTGAGCCTTACTCAAAATACGATATTTTTCGAGATATACAATTTTAAACAATTAATTGGGTCAACATAAGCCTTTAGATATTTCACGTTTTCTAAGTTATTACTTGACATATTGAATTCAAATTTTATTCGCAGTTAAGCGGTAATGACCCTATTTGTCCAAGATTAAAATTTGACATCGATTGTACATTGTATGAGAAAAAAATGTCAAAATTTGAAATAGAAAATAATAAATAACTTAATAAAAACAAATGGATCACACTGTAGATTTTTACCAGGTCGATGTAGAATTAAATTCTCTACAATTTTGCTATACAAAAATCCATTGTTAGCCGTGAAATCGTTTTTATTGAAAATTATCATTGGTAATGGACTGTAGTTAAATAATAAACAAAAAAAAATGTAACTTACCAACAGTAATTCGTCACACATATGCAGAAGGTAAGGATGGGAAAATGGATTTCTTTGCATCTAATTATTTGTCACTGAACTATTTTAAATTTTCTATAAATCAGTCGAACTAACTACTCGGACGTATGAAACTATATTAATACCATTGAAAATGATAATACCGCGAGTGCACGAAAAATAATAAAACTAACGTATTTGCTAATCAAAAATCAACTAAAATGTATATATAGTACGGCCTAACCATACCCCACTAATGAAAAAAAAAGAAAGAAATACAAGTATTTTTTTTTCAGGACATGTATTTTACGTACCAAAAAATAAGAAACATTTTATCATTAATTGAAAATATAACAAACTAAAATCGAATCTCAATCAATTAGAAAATAATAATAAATTATTGTAAAGGAAGAGGACAAACCTTTACTATAGGTCTCTTCCATATTCCATAACGGGTTCGTACGGAAACAACGCGAACCACGCCATCATGACCAGGAAATACTTCCTCTATAACTCCAAGAGACCATTGAAAAGGTTCAGCATTATTTTGTTTTACAAGAACGACTTGCCCAGGACTAACTGATTTAGATTTAAAATTCCACTTCTCTCTAGTTTGACGAGACGATATATATTTAATATGCCAACGGCGCCAAAAAGATTGTATCATTTTATCAATTAGTTGATATCTATCTAAACGATTCATTACAACTTCGTCTAAATTTTGAATTGGCATGAATTTTAAAGCAGTCAAGTTGAGAAAGTGAAAAGGAGTCAAAGCTTGAGGATCGCTTGGATCATTGTTCAATACACATAACGGTCGGGAATTCAACAATGCTTCTATCGAACATAAAAGCGTTTGCAACTCTTCAAAAGTAAGTATCTGACTACCAATAGATTTATAAAGATGGGTTTTAACAGATTTGATGTTCGATTCCCATATACCACCAAAGTGTGGACTAGATGGGGGATTAAAGCGCCACTCAATTTTTCTTTTGGAAAATTCAGAATAAAAAGTTCTTTATATTCAGGTGAAGTTAATAGTTTGTACAAATTGTCTATACGAGATTTTGCACCAATGTAGTTTGTACCGCAATCTGAGTAAAATACATCACAAGGACAAAATCTCTTAAGGGCTAACAGAAAGGCGTCGGTTGTTAGATCAGATGCGACTTCAAGATGTATGGCTTTTGTAACTAAGCAAATAAACATGCATATATATATATATATATATATATATATATATATATATATATATCTTTTGGGGGTTTAAACACGTGTAATAAATTTATTACACATGTTTAAACTCCAAAGATTTTATTACAAACATGTTTACACGTGAAAGAATAAAGCATTATATATATATATATATATATATATATGCATGTTTTTAGTCCTCTACGTCCAAATCGAAGTACATAAACAGTAGTACGAAGTAATTTCAACCAATTTGAGAATTTTTCAATTAAGGTAAAAAAGGGATTAGATTCTTTACCTTTAACTAGCACAAGAGACACTGTCTTTTCATCGACATGAGTAGAGTTATCGAATGGAGAAAAAGAACGAATAGGCCAGCTCTCTATGTTTAAATCTAACCAACTAGGACCGGAAAACCATAAACTATTCTTTACTAGTTGCGAAGGTACTTGTCCTTTCGAAATAAAATCTGCAGGATTTGTATTTCCATTCACATGAAACCATTTAGCAAAAGGTACTAATTCTTGAATTTTGGTAACTCCATTCGCTACAAAGGTCTTCCACTTTGAAGGATGAGAATGTATCCATGTCAACACAACGGTAGAATTCGTCAACGCATCTGTATTTTCCATATGAATGTAATGTTTTCAATTAAGATAAACTAAATTAATAAGCTTTGCAAGCAAATGTGCAGCACATAATTCTAATCGAGGTATGGATATTGTTTTTACAAGCGCAACTTTAGATTTGGAACATAATAAAGTAACTTTTATGAAATTTTCTACTACTGTTTATATATATATTTTACAGCACCGTATGCCTTTTCTGAGGCATCCGAAAATCAATTAACCAATTCGAACTATTTGACACGATACCTATATGTCGAAGAATTTCTAAATGTGATATAAGAGGCAACTCTTCTACAAATTGACTCCACGCTTGCGTTATGTGAGAAGGAGGACTTTCGTCCCACGATAAATTTAATATCCAAATCTGTTGAATCATTAATTTTGCAGAGTATTATTGGAAAAGCTATACCTAATGGGTCAAATAAACGTGCTATAGTTGATAGAATCGTTCGCTTACTACACGTGTAATTATTACTCGGTAAACTAACCTTGTAGAAAAACATATCTAAAGTTGGGTTCCATTGCAGACCGAGTATTTTTAATCCATCGTCAAACGAAATCGGTTTTGATGATTTAGTTTTTGCGCAAATATAATGTAACAAAGTTTCTGAGTTACTTGACCATTTAACCAGCTCAAAACCCCCGGAAATGCACAATGATATCATTTCGGAACATAAAATTTTTGCATCATCTAAGCTGGGTATTGAAAGACAATAATCATCAACGTACATATTCTCGACAATTGATTGCGCAGCAAGGGGATACGATTTGGATTCATCTAGTGCTAATTGGTGAATAGTCCTAAGTGCTAAGTAAGGCGAACTTGATATCCCAAATGCGACCGTATTTATTTCGTAAATTGAAAGTGTGGATCTTTCGAACTAAATCTCCATAATAAACGTTGATATCTTTTGTGAGAATCGCAAATGTTAATTTGCCTATACATTTGACGTATGTCAGCTGTTACAGCTATCGGATATGATCTAAATTTGGTTAACATGACAAATATGTCTTTTGAAGCTTGGGACCGGTAAATAAAATATCATTTAACGAATAAGAAGATTCTGTTTTACAACTAGCATCGAATACTATTCTGAGTTGTGTAGAACTCGATTCCAACTTGGAAACTCCATGATGTGGAATGTAATATCCGGGATATAATGATTCAACATTACGAAGCTTTGATATATGGGTTTGAGAAATATAATCTAACATAGCCTCCTTATATTTTTGAAGAATAGTAGGAGTTGTTTCTAAACGTTTTTCTAAAGCAAGAAATCTTTTACGAGCAGTACGGTAAGAATCACCTAAACACGAGGGATCTTCTTTAAAAGGAAGAGCTACTGTATATCTACTATCAATACCACGAGTTGTTGTATTTTGAAATATGTTTTCACATTCTTTTTCATCTGGATTTATTACAGAAAGAAAAATTTCTTCTATTTCCCAAAATTTTTGAAGTGAATTTTCTACGGACGAATCTACAAGACTACAAAAAGATTGATAATTTTCTAAAGATTTTCCTACAGCAATTTTTCCTAATACTATGTATGCTAAAGATGTTTCTAAAGCTGTTGGAGACCCTAAGGGACCTGTGATTCTTTTCACACCTAAAATATTTGTAAATATATCTGCTCCTAATATTCCATCTATCTCTCTGGGAATGTTAAACGTTTCATCCGCCAAAGAAAGATTTTTTAAAAACTCTATAGATTCCAAATTTATTGGTATACTAGGCATATTAGTAGCAATCCTATCGACAACGAATAAGTCAACATTAAATTTTACATCAGGATTAATTCGTGACCTGTCAACTAATTGTGTTTTACCATCAATTGAACTTGGCATACCACCTAAACCAGAAACCGTCGTATGACAATTTTGAATTCGAAGTTTTAATTTTTTACAACTTTTTCTACTAAGAAAATTGCCTTGGCTGGCAGAATCTACCAATAAACACAACTGGTTTAACTTTCCGGCCTTATCTATAACATCAACGACTGCCGTGGACAATAATACTAAAGTGTGACATCTATTGGCAGTGGTGTAAAAACTAGTAAGTGTATCAACTGTTGCATTGTTATCTGATTTATTGGTGCTTGGTACACTACTATAAGAAGAATCAGCGCGTTTGGAAGTATAACTAGCTAACGAAGTCGGTTTTTGAAAATGTAACAATGTATGATGTCTACTCTGACATTGAGTACAATTAAATTTTGACGTACAATTTTTAATTTTATGAAACGCCAGGCAATTTAAGCAATAATAGTTTTTACGTACTACCTCATAACGTTCGGTAGGACCTAACTCTAAAAACTTAGAACACCGATATAGAGGATGATCAGGAGATTGAGAACATACTGGGCACTTCTTAGAATTATCAACCGAATTGCGAACTATAAAAGAGCGAACACCTTTCGATTTTAAATTGCAATTTGGAATTTTATTTGAAGTTGAACTTTTAGAATTTAAACTATCTAGTGCTTGGGCTTGTACTTTGATAAATTTAATCACTTCGTCGTATGTTGGAGGATTTGAACCTTGTCTACTGGTTTCAAAGTTTCTACGAGTAGTTGGATCATCAAATCATCAATTTCCACCTTTTTAAGGGCAGCTATAGATGAATCGAAATTATCGAGAAAATTATTTAAAGCAGAAGCTGACTCCGAATTCAGCGTTCTGAATTCAAGTATCTTTTCCAAATATGAGTTTGCCAATTTTCGTTTGTCATGATATTTTTCAAATAAAGCATTCCAAATTATAAGATAGTTAGAGCCTATGGGTGGAAGTCCTTGACAAATATTTTTTGCGGAACCTGATAAATTACTAATAAAGAAATTAATTTTATCTACATCAGTAAGATCGTTGTTGTCATGAACGAGACTTTTAAAACACTCATAAAATATCGGCTAATCTGTATAATCTCCAGAAAATGTGATAGATAGTTAACTCTGGCAATTTAGGAGAACGCTTAGAAGATGAACTAGACTGTTTCGAATTTGAACCTTCCGCTTTAAACACTTCTTTAGCCGCTACTTGAATATGACAGTACATTTCGTCAATCGTATTTAAACTGGAGTAATTGGGCTCATGTTCCGGCTTGATTGTTAATTGTAAATTATTAATGGTATCTAACAAATTGGATAATTCTATTTTAGTTTGTTCCAAACTTTTAAAACGAATTTTAAAATTGTTTAATTTTGTTGCAGTTGTAGTATCTTTACTGGCATCATAAATTAATTGTAAACGTGTAAATAACGTTTTCTGCTTAGCCGTAAGAATTCGTAATTGACCTTCTTCCTTAGTAGTAGCCATTGTAAATTCCCCTTAAATTAATCTACGTAAAATCAATTTTATCAATTAAAGTACTATAAACAGCGTTATATGTAAATGACGGCACCATTCATAAATTTGCGTTATCGTTAATGTACACCTTGCTTTATCATCGAACTCATGCACTATCAAGTAAAATTTTGAATATTGAGCTATAAGAATAATACTAATTTGATATCTCTAAGAAAATACTTTTGTACTAATTGAAAGAAATGTAATTAACAAAAAAAAAACCGGCTCGAAGGACCAAAATTGTAATGGACTGTAGTTAAATAATAAACAAAAAAAATGTGACTTACCAACAGTAATTCGGCACACTTATTATGCAGACAGTAAGGATGGGAAAATGGATTTCTTTGCATCTAATTATTTGTCACTGAACTATTTTAAATTTTCTATAAATCAGTCGAACTAACTACTCGGACGTATGAAACTATATTAATACCATTGAAAATGATAATACCGCGAGTACATGAAAAATGATAAAACTAACGTATTTGCTAATCAAAAATCAACTAAAATGTATGTATAGTACGGCCTAACCAATCATCGTAAAATTAAGTAAGCGATGAAAAGCGAACGTCAAAAGTTTATTGTTGTCACGGATGTGTTAGTAATGTATCACAATTTTATTGCATCTTTGAATTGTTAGTAATAATGAGTGAGTTTTCGACAGCAGAAGTAGTTAGTATCGTTTATTCCACCGGAAAATCGAATAGAAGTTTATTGGCAGTTCATAATTATAAAACAGGTAATTCTTAACTACAACGAGCAGAGATTCAAAAAAACTAAAATTGCCATCTATGAGAAAAATACTAGGAAACATATTTGTACTGAAGAGGTTATGCAATTTGACATCGTTTTGTTATCAGCAGTTGAGAATTCTACCATTGGAATACGGCAAATTGCAAATAACCTTGGAGCTTTAAAAACCCCTGTAAATAAGGTGTTACAAAAAAAAAAAAATTCATCCCTTATCGCTTACATCACCATATCAATATCTGACAAAAATAAATTTTAATGCTGACACGTTTACTAGGAATTCTTCTAGTATTTGACATTTCCAGTTTATTCTGATTTTTTTTCGGCTATTTCAAATAATCGGTCCAGCGATTTTGTTGATCTATTTTATAATTTCGAGTTTCACGGTTAACCGTTGGATTTTACTAAACAGACATCAATAGCAAATTTGTAGAGAATCTAATTCTACATCGATCAGGGGAAAATATACAGGGTGTTTCGTTTTCAAATACAGAGTTTGAGTAGAATAATTTTTTTTTTTTAGAATAAAAAATTAAAATTTGTGTTTTCATTTACAATTAGTTGACAAGTGGTTCATGAAAGTGGGACACCTTGTATAATTGAAAATCTTTTAAATTGTAGTTACTGATGAACCTAAAAGTATTGTCAAAACTGATTTTGAATCAATCTTTTTGAAACAATGTCAGTCGTGTACTCACGTTCAATGTTTTTTAATCGTTCCAAAGTAAATGTAATAATAATTAAACAAACAAAATCATCCTTGACAAAACAAAATTTGGTTTATTGCAAAAAACCACAACTGAACGCAAATTGAATGCAACTAAAGCTGAAGACTCATTGTAAGTATATTTATAATTTTATAAAAAGTTGCTTTATATTTTAATGGAAGTTGAAGAGGTATAACTTGTTTTGTACGATTAAATAGAATTCCGGTAATCTGACCGAAGATCATTAGTGAAATTCCAGCCATATATTAACTTTTAATGTCGCAGTAAATAAATGGATTACTTAGTTCTTAATAAATGTTTACTTAATTAAACGCTTAAGGTATTTTTTTTAATTATTACATTAAGAAAAGTCGTTAAATTGACGTAAAGGTAAACAGAATATTTTTATAACTTTGTTGATAAATTTTAATTCAATAGTGATTGTACACTGCAAAATATTTAAATTTTTAACGTGGTTGATATGAAAAACTGGGGAAAATTTTTCATGGTTTTGCAAAAACTCATTATGTCTGATTCGACAGCAACAAGTAAATTGTGACATTAATTGATATACATACTTAAGTTCAAGTTAGAAATAACACAGGTCCGACTAAAGTACTTAAATAAACTTAATGATACACTATAGTAACAATTTTGTTATTTTTTATATAAAATAAAACTTAAATCATATTGGAATAAAGTAATCGAAGAAAATTCACCTTAGTTTTTATCTAATCGCATAATTCTATTAAACGTTCACCTTTATTGAATTGAAAGTTAAAAATCTACTTACGTGGAACTGATAATTACAATATATTTCGTAATTTAAAGCACTAATAAATTTGTCAACCTCGTTTGAATTTTCATGTGTTACTGAGTAAAGCGCTTTATTAGACTCGTTTTAAATAAGCACTAACAGCGAAGCCCAAAGCACCAATAATTGCTTTCATGATAATGAGATTTAACGTTATTTTAATTTATAAATTTCCGATGTTATTTAATGCATCAATATTCTGGGTATTTGCGTAATTCCCAATACAAATCAATTGTATTCAAATAAAATAAATAATTTTGGAAAGTCAAATGATCGCGATATTGTTATCACCCTAACGACTTCAATTGTTGTTTTGATGAATTATACAGAATGTTTTAATAAGAGTGGCCACCGGCCAAATCTACTGAATATATAAATTCAGGAACAAATTTTTATGACTAAAGAAGCCGTAAGAAAATCCTGGAAAGGCTTGTTTGAAAGAGAAATGTAAGTATTTTCAAATACCATATTCATTGGTACCCGATAGTTTCGTATAAAATTTCTGGAGCACAATTCTCAATAATAACAGTTTTTCTCATTTTGTCACGAAAATTTTAATCACACGGTATAGTTTTGATTTCATATTCGGAAAGTGTAGATTAAATTTGCAAGAAAAAAATGTCAAAACCTCAGTTCAATAGCTTTGTTTATCTCAGAGTTACGCCCAAATGAATACTTTTTAACACTTTAATTTGAAAAAAATGTTAGTTTTCACTGTTATTTTGTAACAGGATTAGTAACAAAACCAAAACTACTTAAGTTAAGCGATTATCTTTTTTATCTTCTTGACTAGTTTGCTTTTACGTTATTTCTGTTGTTGAACCTTTGGTCTTTAAATTTATTATTGTTTTTTGTCCGTTAAAAAAGTTGGCACAAAAATGAGAACCCAGTTTCGTGCAAATAGTACAGCTATTAAGGAAATTATCCAAGAAAAACTAGTAAAAAATAATAACTTTGACGCTCTGTATTTCGGAAGCTATCAACTTTTGGACCAAGGTAATCTGCTTTAAATCAACATATTTTAGTCCCAAAATCTATAGTAGCTCTATTTGCACAAAACATCGGGACACCCTGTATGTAAAGTTGAGAAGGAATCGATTCCATTTGTTATTTTAAAAGAACATATAAATTTAAGGTGCAGCAGGTTGTCCCAAAGGTGAAACTGTGTTTTGTAGATGAAGTTCTTTAAATCACCTCAAATTTTTATATTACTTTTGTAAAACTTCTGGTATTGTTTGTCCGCTTTTTCACACCCCGACAACATGAATCAATTAAAACTTCTATTTGCTGTTCAATTTAAAATAAGGCTCATATTGCATATTGAATAATCTAATAATTATAACCTGTAAATTCTGAACATCCTGTAAAGAGATGTATAATATTTAATCGTGGAATACATTCATCTAATATCCAACTATTTAGACGTAAGAGTAAATTTCTTATGATTGGTTAGATTAGAAGATTTTTTTAATACTCCATATTTTAAGAAAAGTTTAAGAAGACTCTATATATAGGTATAGGAAACCTTTTATGAAAGTATACTTTATTTTTTACAGGTAATCAAAGAAACGTAATAAAATATAGGGTGTCCCAAAGAAATGTAACATTTATGAACTTGCAATCCACTAAAATGAGAAAACTTTTAAAACTTTTACCGTTTCGCTATAAATCTCCGTCCAGTTGGTGGTGATTCATCGTGTATAGGTACAGTGCCAACTTTTAAGCCAAACTTTAAGATTATACACACGGCTAGCTCATAAGACGCCTCTTCATGAGTACTACAGTTCTTGATAGGTTAAAAACGTTCGACTTCCTTAAAAAATATAAACAAAAATTGAAAAATTCACGGTCAAACTCAAATAGCTCTGAATTGTCAATTTGATATCTTTCTTAGAATACTCCAATACTGTCAGAATTCTCAAAAGAATATTGCAAAATATAGTAGTATGTATTTATTTGCTTTTTTATATTACAAATGATTCGTATTTACACCTTAACCCCACTTTACATAATAAAAACAAAAAATTAAAATAAAACTAACTTTTTTTCCTTCTTTTTTTCACTCTCCTTTCACCTTCCTTTTTCTTTGCAGTATCTGCTCCATCCACTTCGTTCCTTCTCTTTTCTCTGACAATATCACCCTTCTTTCTCTCATCTCTTCTCTCAATTCAGAACACCTCAAACTCATGTGTTCCACATTTTCCCACTCCTCCCCACATAGCCTACACATTCTTCTACTGTCCTCCTACCAGTATTTGTTTTCCCACTCTTCGTTCCCACATCTAAATCTTGCTATCATCTTTTTTTCTTTCAACTTCCTGTCTTCCTTTAAATATTTGGGCATCCCTTCTGTTATAATTTCCATGTATTTAGTGTTGTATCTTCCCTCCCTTATTTTTGTCATTCTTTCTTGTTTTGAGTATCCTTATCCCTTTCTACCATTTCCTTTTCTATATTCCACCCCTGCCGTCTTCTTCTCTCTACTTCCTCAGTCGCATACCCCACTCTTTCGTAATACGACTTCTTTTGTATTCTTTTCCTTCTCCCATTTCTTCCTCGTATCTTATCGCCCTTTTTCCTGCTTGTATTCTTATCTTCTCAATCTTGCACTCATTTTCCACAATATACCCCCGTGTTTCCCTGTCCAATCCTAATACCCATCTCCAATATTTTTCTTGTATTTTTCTAGCTTACTCCATTCTTTCCACCCCCATAATTCTGCTCCGTACATCATTACACTCTTTATCAGCCTATCAAATATCCACCTTCTTTTTCTATATATTTCCAAATACCCTTTCTCCTAACCCCCACACCTGCCCTAGTATTTTTCTCCTTTTCTAGCCAGCCCGTTTATATGTGCCTCATCCTTATTGTTATACATCAGCGTGTATCCCATATATTTTATTTCCTTGACACTTTCTATCCTCTCTTCCCCATTTCCAATCTTCATTTCTTCTTTCCCCTCTTCTTTTTTGAAACACAACCATTTTAGTTTTTTTACATTTACTTGTAACTTCTTCTTGTCCAAGTAGTTCTTTATTGTTTTCATCGTGTTTTCCATCTCCTTCTTTTCTTTCGCCACCATCACCATATCGTCTGCGTATGCCAACACCCACACCTTTACTCCTCCTATTACAATTCCTCCATTTTGTTTTCTTTCCAACTCTTTCTCCAAATCTGCTATATATGTCGCGAATAACAGCGGGCTGAGCGGACACCCTTGCCTTAATCCCTTTTCCGATATAAACATCCCGCTTACTTCTCCGTCTACTTTTGCCCTAAATCTAGTTTCTTTGTATATTTCTTCTAGCTTCCATACCATATCTTCTTCCACCTCATTTTTCCTTAGCACTTCCCACAATTTCTTTCTGTCTACATTGTCAAAGGCAGCTTTGATGTCTATAAACAGCGCAAATACCTTTCCCTTTCTTTCCCTATCTCATTATTTACTAATTGCCTTAATATGTATATATTATCTATTGTTCTCCTTCCCTTTCTGAATCCCGCTTGCCAGTCTCCGATGATTTCTTTATTTTCTATTTCCTTTACTAACTTTTTCTTTAAAATAGTTGCATATAGTTTGTAACCTGCGTTCAATATGCTCACTCCTCTATAGTTGTTTTTGTCTCTTTTCTCTCCCCTTGTATACTGGACATATTAATGCTACCCGCCATTCTTATGGGGACCCTTTCCAAATCTTGTTTAATATCCTTCTCATATTTTCTCTTGCTCTTTTACCCGTAAATTTCCATTGTTCTCCTTGTATTCCATCCGGGCCCGTTGTTTTTCCTATCTTTACCTTAGTTATCGCTTCCTCCATTTCCACGTTTGTAATTTCTCCTTTCATTTCTCTTCTTTCTTCATTCCGTTCCGTTTCCTCTCTTTTTCTGCCTCTTTTCCTTCTAACAATTCCATACATTGTTCTTTCCATTCTTTCAACTTTAGTTCACCCTTTCTCTTTACATCTTTCTTCCTTTTCTTATTCAGTATCTTCCAGACCTCCTCCTCACTCTTTATTAACCTTATTTTTTCTTCCAACTCTTCCATATATTTGATTTTTCCTTCTTCACATTCCTTTTATATGTTCTTTTTAGTTCCTTATACTCTTCTATCTCTATCTCCCTCTTCTTAATTTCCTCCTTCCACTCCTCATCTCTCTTTTCTTTATTTTACATTGTTTATTCCACTATTTCTCTCTTCCTTTTCCTTTACCATCTATCTGTCGGTATCTTTTTGTCTCCGTTATTCTTTGCATTTTCTCTTTTATCTCTCTCAACCCTTCCTCCACTCCTTCCTTCTTCCATTCTACCTCTTCCATTTTTGGCAATATTTCCTCGTACTCTCCTCTGTCCATATGTTTCTTTCTATCCATTTATTTTCTTCTATTTCCTTCACCCAAGTTTCCTCCTTTAGTTTCACTTCTAGTGGCTGATGGTCCGACTCATCTCTATCTCCAACTTTGAAACTGTTTATTTCCTCCAGCCCTCTTCATTTACTATCACGTAATCTATGATTGTTTGTCCCCTTTCTCCTATATATGTGTATTGACCTCTACCCCTTCCTCTATATTACCATTCAGTATTGTCCATCCTTTTTCCTCACAAAGATCCAACAACTCCTTCCCTTCTTTGTTCATCTTCTTATCCATGCTCTCTCTTCTCCTCTCTATTCCGTTTACTAACATTCCACCTTTTTCTCCAATTCTTGCATTCGAATCCCCTCCCATAATTGTAATTCTCCTTTCATTTTCCTTTTCCAATGCTTCTATATTGTTTCTTATCTGCTTCATATTCTGTCCATATACCGTTATCACTTTATACTTTTCCTTTGCTTTTCCTTCCATGTAATTCCCCATGATTCCTTTCTTCTGCACTTTCTCATCGACCTCTTGTGTTGCCCAGTCTTTTTTAACTCCTGTTAGAATTCCACCTCTGGCTCCTCCCTTTTTTTCTTTTCTTGCCGCGAATTGTGTTTTCCAAATGTGCTCTTCTGGTAACTTCTCTTTCCATTCCTCCCATTCTCTCTTCTAACCATTTTTCCGTTAACCCTACCATATCGAACATCTCTATGTACTTCCAAAATTCAACCCATTTGTTTTTAATTCCCGCCACATTCCAAAACATTAACTCTCGTTGCTTCACTTTTTAATTTCTTTGTCCTTTATCTTTGCATTTCTGTCTTGATTTGGTTTGACCTCCCCCCAACCTACTAGTTTTTTGTGCCGTTTATCTCTGTTTTCCTATTATCTTATTCCACTTCCAACTTCGGCCATCCACTACTAGCTTTTTATACCCTATTCTTACCATTTTCCCTTGTTCTCTGTATTTTCTTGCTTCTTCTCTCAGCTTCTCTTGTACTTCTCTCTTTCTTTGTCAGGTCGCGTACATATAAATATTTGTCCCTTTAAGCAGCCCCTTCTTCTTAATTATCTCCATTTTGTCTTCGTATGATCTCATTCTAACTATTATAATCCCCTGTGTTATCCTCTTCGCTTCCTTCACCTTCTTCTCCACCCCAAATTTTTCTTTAATAAACTTCTCCATCTTGCCTATTACTTTTTCTTCTTTTTCTTCCATATCAATTCCTTTTATCACAAGGTTGTTCTTTCTCTTTTCTCTTTCAATCTCCTCCATTTTTTTTCCATCCATTGTATATGATTTTCCATTCTATTTACCTTTACCTCTAACTTGTACTCTTCCTTTCTTATTTCTTCCATCTCTTTATTAAATATCTCATTCATTTCCACCATTTTTGTATTCATTTTTTCATGATCTTCTCTCATCATTCTTATTTCTTTTAGCATTTCTACACATAATTCTCTCACGCCCTCTTCCGCCCTTTCTCCTACTTCTTTTCTTGGCGATCTTTTAGCTCTCGCACTTTTTCTCCATACTTCTTCTAGTGTCTCTTGACCTTTTCTTTTTCTTTCCGACGACGTTCCTTCTAATTCCGACATATTTTCGTTATAATTGTTTCCCTCAATGTAAAGTTCAGTTATTTTTTTTTACTAGTCTGGCTTGTCCAATAAGGATTTTGCAACTGCTATTATTTGCGCTCTTAACAGCACTTTTTTTCCCTTCACTTTCCACCATTATCCACTTTGCGATTACCGAATTATCGTTATGTTTAGATTTTAATTATTCCGTATAAATGAAATACACTAAATTCTTTGTATTTTCACGTTTATTTAATCACACGACTGTCCTGATAAATTCCAATACTTTTGTAAACACTTTATATCACTTTAAACCACGTCCGTTCACTTCAAATACCCAACAACGAACCTCTATTGCAAAATATAGTAAATCCTGAAAAAAAGTAATAGTTTTTTTTAGTCTTGGGCAAAACTTTTTTTCGGAGTTCTGGGGGTACTTTTGTCAATTACTATAAGAGTTTCAAAGACTATTATACCGGTTGGATCCAACAAACTTTTACCTTTACCAATCGTCATGTGGATATAGTTCGCTATTTTAGTCCTAATCGTCAACGGTCTTTTATACGATGGAAATCTTTTGGATTTAATTTATCTTGTATCAAGAACTTGTGAGACCACAATTTAATAACACAGCTGACAATGTTGAATTCACGACCAGTTTTGATACAGTGAATTTTCCTTGGCCACGAGAAAAATACTTGGATAATGATTGAGTTCTTTCTTATACATATATAACTCCGATTAACTTAGAGATAAGTAATAAACGAACATTAGATATTATAATTTAAATAGTAACGTAGATTGTTGCATAACGGAAATTCTGAACATATACATTATCCATATGTGTTTAATTAAAAACGATGTGTAGTGATGTAACTGACCATAATAATTATGTGACATGTAGATATTGCATTTGCTCAGATTCGGAAACCAAATAATGAAAAGTACTAATGTAATATACAGTGTGAGTGTAAAGTATGGAATAGAATTCATTAAATTATTATACTTGTTTTTATGCAATTTTCCTCAGACAGGTAAATTTTTATTTTTAAATTCTCATCTTTTGGTATAAATCAACCCTTTCTATCTACACCAGCGGCGGCAACATAGTTGATTCTTTTTAATTTTTTAATAAGGCAAATTTTAGTTCAATTTGCATCTACCCAAGAAGCTTTAAATATCTCAATAAAATTATGTAATTTTTGTTTTAAAGTTATAACGACTTTTATTTAAATATTACTGAAATTAATTTTGTTTGCAATGCAAAGTAACTGCAAAAAGACCTCTCCAAAATTAGCCTGTAATGGAATGCATTTAAATGACTTTGCCGTTAACAGATATCGTATTTGACGAGTTCAAAACAAACAAAAAACTTTGTTATAGTTTATAACAAAATTCATATTTTCTAGAGTTTAATGTAGTTCTTAAGAAATTGTGTTATTACAAATCTGCCAGTTACAGAAATACTTTGTCTTAAATACAACTTCCCAACTTCAAAGCTTCAATTATCAAAACAATTACATTGAAGTTAATGAATTTATACAAAGAACACTTGAAACTTCTATAAACATTGTTTCTAACACAAAAGAAAAGCCTCGCGAAATTACAATAACTCGTCGATTATAGAAATGTATTGTTAATTAGTTGAAAAGCCATTTGCATATTATTTTTTGAAAGTCTTTTATTCTTTTTAGTTTACGTCCATCTTATTTTGAAAAGATACGCTTATAATGAATAACAAATGATATGCAAATTTATTATTGAAATATTTATGAACGCCCGATATAAATCAAAATCAATATTTGTAAAAGTTTTATTACTTCGTGTTTCTTGAACTATATTCACCTTTATTATATACATATAAAAAAAGAAAACTTTATTAAAGTTCAAACTGAATGTGAAAGCTGAATGTGTTTGTATTATCCTACGCATTCATGCTTTGAATTCAAACTCTTGTTAACATAATTTACACAGGTATTAAGTTTTGTTAATTTAATAAGGGTAAAATGTGTAACTGTAATTAATGTAACAAAATTGCGTTTAGGCTCTTTGCTTTATTTAAACTTACGCACAAAAAATTTGCTTAAAAGACACGTTTCCATCATTGACTCATATCTAAGTTAATTTCCCCACAGACATTCTGTCAGTATTCTTTGTGCTCTTAACATTTTATATTGTAATTACAATTTTATTTTTGTACCCAGCTCGGTGAATGAAATTGCACGTGCGTGTGAACTTTGCGTTTCTTATTCAAAGAAAACAGTGCCGATCGTATCGCGTTTGACGTATTTAAAAATTGTGTTTAAATTAACCTTTCACTTAACGTGTTTCGCTGTTGCAGATTATCAAATGTGGTATAAATTCACTTTTATTGCTCGAGTGCATAATTTTTTGAACAAAAAAGTTTCGTAATTTAATGATAATGATGAATGTAATAGTAGAATGAGGACAGCTTCCAAACCCCGCGGCTATAATTAGGCAAAGCCTAATTAGGCTAACAACCTCTCACCTACCTCTCACCTCATCAGGCAGTTCCCTAATTAGCCCTCTCACCTCATTAGGCTGTTGTTGTCAACAGGCTGTTGACGTCAATGGAAAATACGGCCTCTCACCTCATTAGGCTGTTGTTGTCAACAGGCTGTTGACGTCAATGGAAAATACGGCTCTCACCTCATTAGGCTGTTGTTGTTGAAGTTGATTTCCATCATGGCGGATGTTTCGGCGGTCGATTTGAATTTCCAACATGGCGTCCCATCATGGCGTCCTAAAGTTTTTTTATGTATTTAAGCGACGTCTTTGTGTCTAACATTTAGTCTTGAAGTGTCTCGACAGTACTTATTTTAAAATGGCTGGTAAATTCAAATTCAACTCTGCCAAGAAGAACACAACTCCTTACCATAGGCCACAATCACCAGTGTACAGACCTTCAGAAGTGGACTATAAAATGTGCAACGATGCTCGAAAATCTTACGGTGTCACAACAGATGAAGACTGTAAACAAAATCTAGAACAACGTGAGAAAAATACACTGCTTAATGAGGTATTTATTCCGCTAAACAAAAGTTATACCAAATCAGTTTGTTTTGGAATGGATGTTTACAATGATTTTAAACCTTGTTTAAAAATAATCAAATCAGGGTTTAATTCTACAGTACATTTTACGTTGTCACAATTTAAATCGTTTCTGGACGAACTTGATGATATCATTGAAACGCTCAACCATAAAGATGTTGGAAAATACGAGTTTGAAGATTATACAATCCACACAACAGAATTGAATGCTGTACGCTTCATATCAAAGAAGAACGATGAAAAGTATCAACTTTATTTAGGTCTTACTTCGCTACAATCTATTAGAAAAATGAAGAATTATTTTACATCTCGAATGCAAAAATTGGAAAAGTCTGATTTTCAATTTTATGAATTTGTTAAAGATGTGGTTAACATAATTGATAAAAAGAAAAATGTTGGTTATCAAGAGTACGTAGATATAGAAGAAATCGGGTATGACGACTTCATTAAAGTGTTGGATGAAAAATACAAGGAGAATATTACATTACAAGATTTAGTTAATAAATTTCCACATTTTGTATCCCTCACAATAAAAAATTATATGGAATCTTATGATGATCGGTTTTTGTACAAATAATTTTGTAATTTTTATAATTTGTAAAATAAAAAATTGAGTATATTAACACGTTTAATTTAAAAACTTCCTTACTCATCATTTAACTATCGACGAGTAATATGTATCAATTCAAACACCCATTTTCTGCGATTGTTGCAGGCCCCTCAGGTTGTGGTAAATCATATTTCATTGTAAATTTCTTAAAAGAAATAAATGTAGTATGTGATACTAAATTTGAAAAAATATTCTGGTTTTACGACGAGTGGCAATTCCTTTGAAAAAAATTACCTGAAGTGCAATTTCAAGAAGGCTTACCGAGTATGGATTTGTTTAACGGTGTAGAACCTGTTTTAATAATAATTGATGATTTAATGCGTGAAGCAAATGCTTCAATTGTGGATATATTTACAAAAGGTTGCCATCACCGTAATCTAAGTGTGTTTTTCCTAACTCAAAATATATTCCATCAAGGAAAAGGCCAGCGCGACATTTCCTTAAACACGCATTACATTGTATTATTCAAAAATCCGCGCGACAAAGCCCAAATTAAACATTTAACAAGACAGATTTGTCCTGAAAATTCTAAATTTTAGAAGAAGCTTACATTGATGCTACATCTAAACCTCATGGCTACCTACTCTTCGATTTAAAACAATCTACACCGGATTTAGTTCGTTACCGAAGCTCGATTTTTAACGAAGACGGCGCATGCTGTGTTTACGTTCCCAAAAAAGGATTTAAATACACTCGTTCAGATAAATTTGTAATAATCCATCAATAATGCCCAAGGTGCTTGTTAAACACTCTGAACTTCTTCGCGCATTAGCGAAACTTGGAAATAAAGAACGTCTTGCATTACTAAAATGTGCAGACGATAAACAAGTTCATTGCATCTGCGAATGCGTATACAATACTTTAAAAGGAAAAATTCCTCTATCACGTCACCAGAAATCACGACTTTCGCAACATAAACACATCTTGAGAAGATTAGTAAAACCTGGAGAACCTATCAAAAAGAAAAAAGGAAATTTTGGTTCAGCAAGGAGGCGCATTTCTTCCACTTCTCATTGCACCTTTACTAAGTGGAGTAATAAGTAGCATTTTTTGGTTAAACATGGAACATGCAAAGAAGATGTTACTTGTACCACCGGAATTAATACAACAAATGAAATCATCAGAAACTGTTGGAAATAATGTATTAACACAACTAGATAACGAGATGTACAATATTTTGAATTCTAAACTTTCTGATCACGATAAATGGATGCAGTATAATCAAGTTCTTCAAAGATACTTACATTTTGCCGATGAAGTTCGACAACCTGTAAGCATACCAATACAAGAAGAATCTATACCAATACAAGAAAAATCTGAAGGCATGTCTGACGCTGAAATTGTAGATACACTTCCTACTATGTATAAGAAAAAAGGTGTTAGTTTCATGAAAATGTTAAATGCTTCGAGTGATATAATGTGGGACAAAAACGGAACTGTCGCGATAAAAGGTAAAATAATTCCTTCGTCAAATATTATAGACTTGGTGCATGACGCAATCAGACCTCGAAAAATACGAGTCCAATAGGTTGGCCACAATTTGCAACGTTTATGAAAGAAGTTAATTTCCCGCACGAACTAATCGGAAATTTAAAACGGAGAAGTGTAGTATCTCCAGTAGAACAAAATTTTGAACTTAAAAAGTAGACAACGAAGCGAAAACCTCAATACATCGGACTAGATCAAGAAGTCCTATACAAAAAGGTACTCCTGCACGTACAAGAACATCACCACCGCTGAGTAAAACACCATCAACATTTTTAAATTGGGAAAATTTGAAACTGTAATCATGGAATTAAACACGATATATTTCGACCCTGCTAATGAAGTTGGATTTGCTGGCGCAAATTCTTTAATACAAAGTGTAAAAAATAGATATTCAAGAAATGATGTAGGAAACTGGTTACGGAAGCAAGAATCGTATACTGTACACAAACCTGTTAAAAACGATTTCCGAGAAATAAATATATTGTAAATAATATGTTTCAATTATGGCAGGCAGATTTATGCGATATGCAGAGTATACGGAAACATAACGATAACTACAATTACATATTAACAGTAATCGATGTTTTCACCAAAAAAGCATGGGTGCGACCTATTAAATTTAAAACTGCTAAAAACATTACTGATGCATTTACTAATATTTTTGAAGAAGCTCAAAACATTCCTGAAAGTATTCAAACAGATAAAGGAAAAGAATTTATCGCTAGACCTGTTCAAAAATTTTTTAAAGACAAAAACATTACTTTTTATGTAACTAATAATCCTGATGTAAAAGCTGCTGTAGTAGAACGATTTAATAGAACTCTTAAAACAAGAATGTGGCGTTATTTTACTTATTCAAACTCTTACCGATATATTAACGTATTACAAGATTTGGTGTTATCTTATAACAACAGATACCATCGAAGCATAAAAATGGCTCCCAATGATGTCAACGACGAAAACATTTTACAAGTTTGGAAAAATCTATACCATGACGGTGTAGGTATTCAGCGTTCACCTAAATATAAAGTGAATCAACATGTAAGAATTAGCAGAAACAAATTAGTCTTCGAGAAAGGTTACACTGCAAATTGGAGTGAAGAAATATTTAAAATAGTTAAAGTTATAAAACGCAAACCACCCGTCTATCAAATTGTGGATTTAAACAGTGAACCAATTGAAGGAACATTTTATGAAGAAGAACTACAACCAGTTACAATTGATTACAACACAACGTACAAAATTGAAAAAGTTTTAAAAGAAAAAGGTAAAGGTCGAAATAAACAATATTTTGTAAAGTGGAGTGGGTACGGTGAGAAATTTAATTCCTGGGTATACGCTAAAGATTTACAACAATTATGAATTTGGAGAACGAATTTTACTTGACACTGTTGAGCAATAGTTCCATACACTATTTTCCGAATAATACCACCGCTAATTTCACAACCCAACTACCTAAACGTATAAGGTTGGTTGGAGAATGGGTTGTCGGAGTTTCTGAGCTACAATACCCTTGTTCATTCTTAGCCGTTGGTGAAGCTGAAAACTTAATGTTTTATCGCATTGAACCACCAGATAACGAGGAATATTATGTAGATGATGTATTAGAAAAAGCTGTAAACTTTTTCTTAAAGACGGTGAACAAATTGTTTATTCTGACGACAAATGGCATATCATAAAAATTCCAGCCGGCAACTATGAAACAATCGAAGACGTTCTGGATATAATTAATAATCACAAGTTAATCAAACCACTAATAAACTTTGAATACAATAAAATAACTAAACGAATTTCACTCACTCTAAACACATTTCTAAGCGTACTAGGATTTTCTAAACGGTTAGCATTACAATTGGGTTTTACCCCTGATCAAAATTTGGCAATGCAAAAACTGCAAAACATCCTGCAAACATATGGACTGGTATACCCTCGCAAATGTTTGTTTATTGTGATATTGTGGAACCTCAATTTGTCGGTGACATTTTATCACCACTTTTAAGAATTGTGAACGTCACTTCTGATAATTATAATTATGGGTGTCACAAAGATATAGTTTACTCTCCGGTACATTACATTCCTGTAATGCGAAGAGAATTTGAGAATATCGAAATGAATATAAGGACTGAAACGGGTACTGCAATGCCATTCGAGTTTGGAACTTTGAATTTGAAACTTCATTTTAAAAAAGTTAAGTAATATGGCTTGTCCGTATCAACAATATTACATGAATCAAGCTGGTAGCGGTATCGGTGCTATTTACAGGGGAGCTCCGTATCAACGAGGGCACGGAATTGGAAGCTGGTTAGGAGGATTATTTCGTTCAGTTCTTCCATTATTTAAATCTGGCGCTAAAGCGGTAGGGAAAGAAGTGTTGAGAACTGGAACTAATATTTTGGGTGATGTCATAGAGAATAAACCAATGAAAGAATCTTTCATAGATAGAACGCGCGAAGCCGGTCAAAATCTGAAACGGAAAGCCGATGTTAAAATCGAAAATTTAATGCAAGGATCGGGATATAAAAAGCCTCGTCAGAAAATATCGAGTCATTCATCACCACTTGTTAACAGAAAAACGTTAAAACCTAAGCGAAAAGTTTCTAATCTCGTTTACAACGATATATTTGGACAAAATTAATAATGGCTTTTCTCCATGCCCAATCTTGTGAATGCGTCAAGTCTGAATTAGATTTATTTGCACTTCCGTCAACTCAAACTTCTATTGAATCGGGAGAATGGATTTTTATAAACCACTATCTTCGCTGAGTGACGATGCACCGATTGAATTTGTAGTGCCTGGAAATGGTAATGATTACCTGGACTTAAGTCAAACGATGCTCTACATTACAACTAAAATTGTGAAGCAAGATGATTCAATGTTATCAGTTAACGAAGTTGTAGGACCTGTGAACAACTGGATGCATTCGTTATTTAATCAAGTTGAAGTTTATTTAAACCAAAAACTTGTTTCACCACCAAATAATACTTATGCTTACCGATCATACATTGAAACGTTGTTAAATTATGGACCAGATGCAAAAGAATCGCATCTAACTTGTAGTTTGTGGTACAGAGATACACCGGGAAAATTTGATGAATTGACAGAAGATAACGCTGGATTTAGTAAACGTAAAACATTAACATCTACTAGTAAACATGTTGAAATGTTAGGACATGTGCATTCAGATATATTCAATCAAGAAAAATTTTTAATCAACGGAGTTGAAATGAAAATAAAATTTGTTCGTTCAAGAGACTCATTCAATTTAATGGCTGCATCAGGATCTACATACAAAGTTAAAATTTTAGATGCGAGTTTGTTGGTAAGAAGGATGAGAATTAATCCTACAATACTTCTTGCACACACGAAAGCGTTACAATCTGCAACTGCAAAATATCCAATAACTAAAGCGGACGTTAAAGTGTTAACCATTCCATCAGGACTACAAAGAAAATCTTTAGATAATGTGTTCTTGGGTCAATTGCCAAAACGTTGCATTATAGGATTTATATCGAATAAAGCGTTCAATGGCGATTACGCTGTTAATCCTTACAATTTTCAACATTATAAAATTAATTACCTCTCACTATACATTGACGGGCAACAAATACCATCCAAACCACTTCAACCCGATTTTACAAAATCTACATATGTACGAGCGTATCATACATTATTCTCAGGAACCGGTATTCATTTTCTAAATGAAGGAAATGGAATTTCTCTCGAAGATTATGCCAAAGGTTACTGTTTGACAGCATTTGACTTAACCGCAGATCTCACTGCAAATATGAATTTCCAGTGGAATCTTGTAAAAACGGTTCTCTGCGAATAGAGGTAGGGTTTGAAGATGCATTGGCGGAAACTGTAAACTGTTTAGTATACGCAGAGTTTGACAACGTTATCGAGATTGATAAACACCGAAATGTGATGGTTGATTTCAGTAGTTAAGAACATATCAGTTATTAAACATCGTCTCACCAGAATGGATGCTTTTGTTGACATACAGGGATTTCGAGGAGAAGATAAAAAATTTATTCCTAAGGAAATTGGTATCGTGTCTTCCGATGGACATTGTTGTGAAGTTTTATTTATAAAACCACCAAGTCATTATTCAAAGTTGCCAAATTCAGTAAAACGAGAAATCCGTTATTTAGAAAATTATTTTCACGGATTACGGTGGAGTGATGGCTACATTAATTACGAAAATTTTGAAAACGAGCTCGCAAAATGTTAACACCCTTTAACACAATTTTTGTGAAAGGTAGCGAAAAACAATACACTTTAAAATTTTTGAATAAACCAATAATAAACATGGAAGGGATTGAGTGTCCATCGTTTAAAGTATTAAAGAAAAATATGGAAGCAGTCAAATGTCTTCATCATAATATTGAAAACCCGTCATGTGCATTGGAGCATGCATTAATTTTATGCGAGTGGTCCAGAACTAATGGTAAAGATGTACCAGGTCGAGCTTGCACACCAGCTGAAGAGTATTCCGAGCATCAAGAATGTACAACGCATTGTCTGTGCTTCTAATCAACTTCCACATCGTATACCGAGACCTGCTGCTGTAATTGCAAACACCGATCCGTCAAATAAACCAGGTCAACATTGGGCTGCATTTTCATTGATGAATATGGAAACGGAGAATACTTTGATTCATTTGGAAGACCTCCTGAAAATAATCACCAAAAAATTTTAGATCGTAATTGTCGAACTTGGGTTTATAATGCTCAAACACTGCAAGATTTCCATTCAGGTTTCTGCGGTCAATATTGTCTCTTGTATTTTATTTTTAAACTTTGTAATATTAACACTTTAGAATTTTTGAAATTGTTTGATACTAATTTAATTAGAAACGATTATTTAGTAATTCTGATGTATAATTTATGTTTTACGAAAACAAATTTGTTAGATTTATAAAAATTTATTGTAATTATTCAAAAATAAACAATTATTTTACAGTATTAATGTTTTAATCAATTGATTAATAAAGGAATACAAATTAATAAAGCTGAGAATAAATACTAAAGATGAACAATTAATATTTAAAAGTGTTACATTAAAAATTAAAAATCAGTACTTAAAGCTAACATATACATAATAAAATAAAATAAATAAGTACATAAATAAATAAATACATAAATAAATAAATACATAAATAAATAAGTAAAAATAAAGCTATTAATTCCAGGAACATTTGGTAAAGCTAAAAAAACATTACAATGTGATCACAAACGGTATCCGTATGGTAACGTGTTTAAATTATCCTCAACCCGGCGCCTCTTTGTATATTTTACCCTGAAAACTTTTTTTCGGGTTTGGATAAAACATCAAACGCTGCGTTTCGTACAATACGTCGATCAGTTTGAACATACGTGTCTTCGACGTTGTTAAGAACCATGTCTTTAAGGGAATCAAAATTCACAACTTGCGAGTTTTTGAAGTTTAATGTGATGCCTTTAACTTTGCATACATACTCGTAAGTGTGTGACTTAGTTGACCACACCTTAAAGGCATAGTTCTTAGGGCCACCACTAACATATTCTGTTATTTTACTACCAGGCCCGTAACATTCGATCTCGTCTGTCATGTCTCCTAGGAAATCACCTGTTACAGGGGTCCATTCGCCTGGTTTCTCTGTAAAAATAACCGAATCTGTATCGAAGTATAAGACACGTCTGTCCAACTGTTTCAAGTATTTGTACAATTCTAGACGGGCGTTTGCGGTGGTGTACGCAGCTAGGGCTACATTAACTGTGTTAAGGGGTATGATACCTTCATTCGGCCTATCCCAGTTTAAAATTAGGGTGTCATCATTAACAGAAGTAAGAGACTGGGCTTCCACAGAAGGATCGGTCAACATCTTAAATAGATCATACGGATCTTGTATGATCGAGGTTTGCATTAGATTTTCCCGTTGGGCAAACTTACCCCAAAAGCTGTTTAAGCATAATTTGGCAATATACCGCATACCCGGATTTACATCTATGTTGGTTGTATCCAATGCAACTCCCTCTCTCTCGAGATATTCAGATATGTACCGATCCCTCGATTGGTCATCCGTACACCATGAAGGCCATCCCGAACTTTCTTGTTTCAGCTTTAAAAAGTTATCAACATAAGTTGAAAATAAACCTCCAGACCTAGAACCCTGGTTATACTGTGCAATCTCGTACTCCCAAACTTCTAAAATTTCTAAAACTTTATATCCTTGTGATAGCGCTTCTCGAAGTTCGTCCGCTACCCATGTACCAGTAAACTTACGCTCATCATCCGTATGGTTACAGTCACCGTTAAACATAGACTCTCCACACAACCTGCAGAGGATGAACAAAAGTTTACCATGCATTTTACAAGGTAAGACCGGATGATATAAGTTTGAAGGTGGTAAAACAACACATTTGACAATACCTTCCACCGAATCTAAAGATAACTGGCGGCATGTCTCGTCCCCGATGTGAATTTGCGGATGCCCTACAGGATATTTCCCGTACTTATTCACAAACGGGTACAGAGAACAAACATCCAGGTATCTTATTTGCTCATCTTCATCGGCCTTATAATGTAATTTAATGGCATTCGTACGACCACCGAAAAAGCTATCACGAGGATGTAAAGGTATGTTCCGAATTATGGCGTGATCAGTTGTAAATTTTGAAGCCTCAATATTTGTTTTTAAAAAGTTTTGAAATTACACTCCTTCATTTCCACCAAGTTGTAACCGAAGGAACGGATGCGGGCACTTGTAGCTTCTGTTTTTCACGTCTAATACCCATTGTATCAGTTTTATTACCGCCAAGTTCAGCTGTTTGATCGGGGAAACAGATCTCGCAACCGTGAAAATAGCAGCCGTGAAACTGATACACTGTAGTTGTAGCCGCGCAAAAACCGTCAACTAAGATACCCTCCTTCAATCTTACTTCGTGAGAATTTCCGGCGTGCTGAATTTGAATTGCCAAAGATTTTTCCAACCAAAGCAACCACTTGATTGCAATGGTGGATTGCTGATCAGCCATTCTATATCCGTTGGGAGGTATTAAACCGATGGAATTTTCTTTTAGATAATTCCGTCTAAACACGACGTTGCACGAGCCCGCGATTGTGCAAGATTCCCTAAATGGATCTACTCCGTTAGAAGTAGTGAAGCGTGACCAGAACTCCAAGCAAGCCTTTCGTAAAATATTAACGTCTTCAACGCAATATTTCACAATTTCTGATTGAAAATCAAAAACAACGTCGAGGCTCACCTGGTTTTCGTGCCACTTCAAAAAATCACTTCTAACGGAAGAAGACATTTCATCACAGCCATAATAATGTGTGGGTGGTAATGGGCCGATATAATTTTGATTTGCCAAAGTGTTAAAAAAGTGTGGAAAGTAGCCTTTTGAGCCTGAAAAATTAAATGTTTTGGGTAACTTAGATAATGGCATCGGCATATAATTGAGAGAATCGATAAATTTAATACCGCTATCACAATTAATTGACATTATTTTAGTACCAGTCGTAATGATTTTAGGGTTCCACCCATTCGCGTTTTCAAACAAAGCTTTTAATATGAACGCGCCATCGTACCCTTTCATATTATGCGCCAATGCCACTATGTACCCTTTACATTTTTCCTTAATGTCGAAACAGTAATTTAGAAAATCGCCGACC